>OY757309.1:224668662-224912562 GCA_963583905.1 Stenurella melanura | reverse complement strand
TAGATTAAAGTCTCCTACATCAAGAACTATTACTCTTTGAGGAACAAAATTATATGGGTAGAAAGCCGGCCGTATAGATTTTCTATGAATAATATACATGAAAAACTTTATATGAGTGAGTAAGTACTACCACAGACCTACAGGGAGTCACTTTTCGAATAAGCAAATTTTTCCCGCGTCACGGAATTTTACCGGAAGTGACGTCAAAATTAGTGATGGGCGATATATCACGAACTGTTATTTAATCACTAATATTAAGAAATTACAGGTAACGACTGTTAATAATGTTGGTAGAAAAGCGTGACGTGATTACGACTTTCCATATATAAATATGTTTTTTATGATATAAATAACATCGTTAGGTAAGTACGCGTTTTATATACTAGATCGGTGAAGAGTACTTATAATGCCTGTGTGCCTTAAAAGTGCTGTTTGCTGAAAATTGTATGGATGAGGTACCAAATTTTCGAGGAACAGTTGGATCGATTTTTAGTTGATCATTAAATAATGGCAAAAAGTATTATAAATATAAGGAATCTTCCTCCCCGCTCTGCAAAATTTTGATCGAGGGAAATATTCAATTCTAAGGAATATCATCCCCCGCTTTTCGAAATTTGTACCGAGATAAGTCAAATTTGGTAGGTAGTTGACCCTGCTGACAGCGAAGAAATGGTAAAATTTTCACTGGAAAATATACAGGGTGGACCGTGTAAACGGAATAAATAATGAAAAAAAAAATTTTTTTCGCTCAAATTTAAAATTTCCACGTTTCGTGACACGCTAATCCTATTTCAGAAAAAAAATGTTTGAAAATTATTTTCACCAACATTTTTGAAATTTTTTTTACAAATAGATGAAAATTTTTTTTCTTTCTTCAAATTTAAAATTTTCACGTTTCATGGCATTCTAAGCCTAATAAAAAAAATAAAAAAATTGAAATTTTTAAAAAATTTTTGAAACATTTTTTGCTGCTAAAATAGATGAAAAAATTTTTTTTCTTTCAAATTTAAAATTTCCACGTTTCATGGCATTCTAAGCCTGATTCAAAAGAAAAAAATTTTTTAAAACATTTTTTTTAAATTTTTGAAAAATTTTTTACCACTAAAATAGATGGAAATTTTTTTTATTTCTTCAAATTTAAAATTTCCACGTTTCATAGCGTTCTAAATCTATTTAAAAAAAATTATAAGGTTTTTTATTTTTACTATTTTTAAAGAATTTTACCACTAAGATAGAATTTTTTTCTTTGTTCAGATTTAAACTATCCACGTTTCCATGGCATTCTAAAACTATTCAAACAAATTTTAAAATGTTTTTGAAAAATTTAAAAAAAACTGAAAACATTTTTAATCTATTTGTCACTACTATAGATTAGACGAAAAATTTTTTTTTTGCCAAAATTTAAAATTTCCACGTTTCATGATATTCCAAACCAATTTCGGAAAAAAGAAATTTGCAACATTTTGTTACCAGTTTGGAAAAAAAATTAACACTAGAATAGATTGAAACATTTGTTTTACTCAGATTTAAAAGTTTCATGTTTCATGACATTCTAAACCTATTTCGGAAAAAAAAAATTTGAAAATTTAAAATTTCTACGTGACATTTTAAACCTAAACCTATTACAGAAGAAACCATTTTGAAAATTTTTTTACCAACGTTTTTGAAAAATAAAAAAAAAAAAATGAAATTTTTTAACCACCACTATACTTCCACTCCATTACGTGAATGTTGGATTGAAAATGTGACAGATGGCAATAATATCTGGCATATGCACCTATTATACTTTTATCCCAAGAAATAATTCAGTCATGGTGGACATTTGTAAAGGTATTTGCGCAAGCCTGCCATATGTGGCACCTGCTATTTAGTATTGAACTTTTGCTGTTGGATGAGCAATCTGTATATTTTTTTGACCAAAACTTATCAAGTTTTCTTTGTAATAATAGCCATAACTATATTCCGATTATTATTCTCGATGTCATTTCGTAATTATTAATTTTTTAGAGTGACCGCCATGCACAAATAACGAGGGAAGTTCTGTGTAAATACCTTTACCGATTTTTTTATTCTAATACTAATAATGATCTGAGAGTAAAGCTTGGAAATGATAGAAAATTATCTATAACACATTTCGGAGAGGAGGTGCACACTATCATGCTTTTTAACTATCTAATGTGTTAAGTTATTTTTTGCCTTGTTATTTCTTGGAGCATTTGAATCTACTTAAAATTATTATAATTTTACCATAATTGAACACACGTACAGAATTATTTTGCACCGCGTTTTTCGCCACTTAGAAAGTGTTTTCGGTACTAACATAATTTACCCCGTTTAGTATACACCAAGTAATATTATTCTAATGAGCATTAACGCCGACGCCCAACATTTAATTATAGGACACTCATTAAAGTCTGGCTATAGCAACGTCATTATTATCGTTAAAAAGAAGGATTAAATTCATTAAAATAAATATGGACTCTGATTTTATCGAGAATATCCTGGGAAGGGGTCGAGAAAAAGTTGCCGATGTAATTTCAAAATCCCTTATCAAAAATAAATGTCAGATTGTCCATCCGGCATTCTAAGTGAAAGGGAAAGGTCACATTTTAAGTCAAATCCCTCTATAAACCGATCATCCGTAAATATAAAAAGGTCTCCTACAAATCAAGCTGCACACTCTAAATGAACAGAAAACAACGAAATAACTTCTTCCGCCGTCTTTGATGTCGATATCTTGAAAAATAATGACGAATATGTTTGCACAAATGCATTTTCAAGAGCGCCGCGATATGCATAAAGCAATCACCGCTTGATGTTCCTCCATCCAGCGTGCTGTAATGATGATGAATTAAAAATAAACATACATTATAAATGCGATTTTCTATTTATAAGAGTCCCGCCATATTAATTATTGTGATGATAAGTTAAAACGTGCCTGTGAGTATATTAATATGAAAAATTAACTTTTACCGTGCATGATTCAATTACGGAAATGTGTGCAGTAATAAATTTTTAATTTATAAGCAGCGAAAACATCATCATGGGATATTAGAGCAGGTGGCATGGGCGCATGAGTTTCAAATACATTTCGGACGCACTTTTTTTTGCTGGAATCAGTTCACGAGACACTACCACTTATGGAAGAATGTGAAGTGGACTGGAAATACATTTTTTTTAAATTCCAATTTCAGTACTCTATAGCAAATTCTTGTTAAATACGTAGTGAAAATTACGTAGGCGTGGAAAGGACATAGTAAAAATATTTTTATAATTGCCAGTTTAAACTTGCAATTATCTATAATTGCAACTTTAAACTTGCAATTATACATAATTGCAACTATAAACTTGCAATTACACATAATTGCAACTTTAAACTTGTAATTATCTATAATTGCAACTTTAAACTTGCAATTATACATAATTGCAACTTTAAACTCTTAAAAAATTGCGCTGAACACGATGGTGACAATAAAAAATTTATAAAACACAGGCTTCATTGTTAAAAACAATGGTTTCTAGCGAAAATTATCATTTTTTCGTGTTTTGCCTTTTTAACGAAAACGGTGCGTCGAACAAAAAAAGACAAGATATAAAAAATAAATATTCTATCAATACGCGTCTTTTCAGACTATAGCAACCTTTTATATTTAACAGTTCAATTGTTATAAACAAATTAAGGTCCTATATTAACAATTTGTTTCTTGTTTATCAAAGATCATACAGATATTTTATTACGGTTAAAATATTTCATTTTCTTCATAGAATTTACAGTTTTTATTTTTGTCGATATATCACGTAACAAATAAGCTACCTAATTTGTTTATTAAGGATTTGCGACTTTCCATAGCATTTTTTGCACTTTCCACCACCGGCAAGCGATAAATATTGGTAAAAAGTATCATTTCTATGTAGTCTCAGTTCTCAGCGCGTTTTAATTTTCTTTAACCCCCCCCTCCCCAAAGTTCTTAAAAAAATTGCTTAGTAAACAAATGAAATATTTCGGTTTAGGAACGTCGTATCGAGATGCAATTGTCAGCAAATGAAAGATAATAAAAAAAAGGAGAATTTCGAGCCTAGGTAGACCTCGATCCGTTAACTAGAACCGGAGATATAGACCATATTGCATTTACGACTATCAATTGTTTATTAATTCATTTTTTGAAAAAAATCTTGTGACAACATAAAAACTAACTAGTTTTCAAATGTCACACCAATCCATTGGTTTTTTTTCATACATTTTTTACTTTTGTAACAATTAATTTATGAACGCCGTTCAACGTTTTTTAGGGTTTAGGCTCCGAGGGTGACGACTTTATATATATAAAAATCAAAACGCACTTGGTTTTAAATGTGCTGTAAGTGATTTAAAGTGGTTTAAAGAGTCATTTAAAGGTATTTTCATTTTATTTTTTTTTTTAAATTTAATTATTTTTTTTTTACAGGGTGTTCCTTAATGACATGCTTATTTCAGGATGTGATCTCTTAGGTCATTTTATGAAGAAAAGTTCATATGAACATATGTCCACAACGGCTTAAATTTTTTGCCAGAGTGTGTACAAAATTTTTCTTTTTAATCGTTATTTTTAATATCTTAGAAAGTACTTTAAATATTAATTTCAATTTTGGTATGTGTTAATAGGATATAAAACCACATATTTTAGTTAGAAAAGTTATCGCTCCACCAGTGGCGTCCCTGCGAACATGTCCCCTGATATTTTTTACCAAAAATTGATACGCCACTGAAATTTTTGCGTGTGGATATTTTTCCTGATTACCCTGATTAAACAATTCTACATGAAAATGGCCTCTTGCGTTTTTCTCGTCAGACGCACAGTTCTTTATTAAAACAATTAAATTCGAATTGAAACTAACTACACAGGCACACACGGGACGTAAATACTAAAAAACGTACGGCGTTAATAAATTAATTGTTATAAAAGCAAAAAATTTAGGAAAAAACCAATGGATTGGTGTGACAATTGAAAACTAGGTAGTTTAATATATTAATTTTATGCAGTCACAAGATTTTTTTATTTTTTCAAAAAACTGATTAATAAACAATCGACAGTCGTACACGCAAAATGGTCTATATCTCCGGTTCTAGTTAACGGATCGAAGTCTATCTAGGCTCAAAATTTTTCTTCTTTTATTATCTTTCATTTTCCGACAATTGCATTTCGATACGACGTTCCTGAGGCCAGATATTTAATTTGTTTACTATGCAATTTTTTAAAAGATTGGGGGGGGGGTAAAGAAAAATAAAAAAGCGCCGAGGCTACATAGAAATGATAGTTTTTATTAATGTTTATAGATTGCAGGGAGTGGGAAGTGCAAAAAATGCCGTGGAAAGTCGCAAATCCTTAATAAACAAATTAGTTTATTTGTTTAAACAATTCTAAATACGTGAGATATCGACACAAAAAAAATCTCAATTCTATGAAGAAAATGCAACATTTTGACCATAATAAAACATCCTTATGATCTTTTGTTGAACAAGAAAAAATTGTTAATTTAGGACCATAATTTGTTTATAACAATTGAACGGCCATAAATAAAAGCTCTGAAGCAACGCGTATTGATAAAATCTTCATTTTTTATATTTTGTCTTTTTTTGTCCGACGCACCGTTTTCGCCAATAAGTCAAAAATATCAAAAAATTAGAATTTTCGCTAAAAACCATTGTTTTTAACAATGAGGCCTATGTTTTATAAATTTTTTAATGTCACCATCGTGTTCAGTGCAATTTTTCCTATAAGAACAGTCAATAAAATTGCTGTTTTAAAGTTCTGACCAAAACCGATGATTTTGACTTTACGGCGACCGGCCTAAAATGACAACAAAAAAATTGACTTTGCTTTCAACTCGAAAAGCAAGCGTTACAGTTAATAATTTATATGAAAATGAAAGCTGCAATGTTCTCTTTTAAAAATAGTGTTTATTACGAGTTGATCGTATGTGAGCTCAGGCTCGACCCCTAATTATCCGAGACCGTCATCTTTAGTCAGGAATATTGGCTATCGTATGTTTTCAATTTTTTTTTTCTCGCGACCCCATAAATTTGATTCCTCTTTTACGCGAAAAGGTGGCATGTACCAAATTTTTTGTAAGGACATTTTTTGTGTATAATTTTGGTTTATTTAATCCCCCATACGAATTTTTTGTTTCTTGCAAATTTTAAGAATTATTTCCAAAAATAAATTTTTGAGAGTGACACCATTTTGTTTTATGTCGCAACGATGGTAGCCTTAAAAGCTTTTTTTACCTTTCTATTAGCAAAGATCCAACTATGCAAAGTTCACGTAGGGATATTATTTCATTCCAGCTCAAGGCACCTGGTGAAGAGGCTTTTATTTTACCTCTTAAAATTATTGTTTATTAATTGTTGTAGCAAACGAGGTGATATTTTATTTATATTGTGACACCAGAATTACATTCTTTAGTGGCTTTACCGGCATTTTCAGATGCTAACGTCAATATCGCAATATAGATAATAAAAAAATCACATTCCTCGTTTCTCCTTTTTATTGGATTTCGTAGCAAGCTAATAATGCTATAATATCGAAGTTGTGGATATAACGAAGACAAGCTGGGCCACGTAAACAGCAAATAGAAGAAATTTCCAGCAGCGACCCTGGTGGGGTATCCGGGCACTTGAAAACTAATAAAGGCAACCCCCGATAAATAGAGTTCGTTCCGTTCCACGGTTGGCTATATCTGACGAATCTCATTTTCTTCAACGTGATATTTGCCCAACTTACTTGGTTCAACTTTGTTGAACTGTGAAAGGGTTTATATGCACATTTTACAGCTACGTGCCCCGCGCATATAAATTCGAATACTCCAGGGCTATTATGTCGTGCTGAATGCGGTACTATGACCCTTCGGCCAAATACAATGTCGGAGGAAAATACGGTTAAATATTTTTGTGGTAAGCACAGCCTGAGTATGGAGTGTAATCAAAGAAATTGGAAAGAATATTCTTATGGTTTACTAGTAAACTTATGTATTAAGGGAATCTGACACACTGTTTAAAATTTTCTTTTAAATATCCAGAGCTACGGCTGTAATCATCAGTGTTATTTAAAAGACTAGGGTGAAATTAACTTTTTTACTTAGGCGAGGAGGGATTAAGATTATTTGAAAATTTAGCTCGATCGAGGAATGTTTTGAGGATGCAAAACAACTTTGAACATGGTAAAGGGTACATTTTTGTGTAACATTCTTCAAATACACGTATGAATAATCTTTATGATTCCCTATTGATGCAAAAATGTATACACACAAATTTTCCATGTAAGATATTCTAACATTGGAAATGTTTATGTTCGTATATGGGGGTCGAGTTACCAGTTTTGGTTCAAGGTCAAAAGACAGCGGTGTCGCGGTCGAGTGAGACTGTCGTATATGCAACGGCTGATATATGCAAATGCAATATAGGTTGCATATATCACAGGGGGTCAAGTTACCAGTTTTCATTTAAGGTCGAAATACAGCGGTGTCGCAATCGAGAGTGGATCGTAGCTGTTTCCGGACGAGCCGAAGCCGAGATCGGAAAAAGTTTATGTTTTGTGTATGATGTTATCATTTCTAATGTCCCGACGGTTGCAAGAATTGCGATATCTGTTATTTTTTTAGTTATGCGAAAATTTTAAAGGACTCCGCACAAAAGTATAGAAAAGGCCGTCCGGTCGACCGCCAGTGGCCTTTGAAGTCTAAAAATATAGAGTTCTTATGGACCAATTAGATTCTTTTATTCTCCAAATAAAAGAGATATTGACTTAGGGGCCGTCCATAAATGATGTCACGCTTTAAGGCGGGGAAGGGGGTTCTGAAAGTTGTGACACTTTGTGACAGGGGGGGGGGGTCGCTGAGGCAAATGTAAAGCCACAATAAAAGAACATAATATTATGCCTAATATGTTGAGTAGTTATTATCAGAGCTTCCTTGATATTATTAATTTACATAAAAAGTTAGTGTAACGTGACAGACAGGACCGAGGGGATCAGGCGAGCGTGACGATGTGATACAGGGGGGGGGTCAATAATTGGCAAATGAAGCGCAACATCATTTATGGACGGCCGCGGCCCCTTAGTGCTTAGACTTATTGGCACCACGTAAGAGTGAGTTGTTAGAGCAAAATGTTTTCAAATAGGTATTCGCAGTTATTAAACATACCTCAATAACATTTTAAAACTAAAATTGATATATGACCTAATCTACATAGAGTTCGTTCTACTATGAGAGATACACTGTACTTCCTCATGTTTTTGTGCGCTTAGTCAAAAACCTCCCCCAATATTATGATAAAATATAGTTTATATCAAAACGACTGTTTACACGCCTCTGGCGATCATCCCGCATAGTGATAATGCCTTTTTTGATAGAGTATTCTACCGTGCTGTTTTACATATTATGAAGTTTAGATCTAACAAGAATTATCGTATTTATAGGTATTCTCATTCGGTAGCACCCTACTTCAACTCACAGTCGTTTCGTAATTATTAATATATTTAAAAATATTTCAATAACATTTTAAATTAATATTGAATATCTGTTAATCTACGTAAAGTTGTTGTTTCGAATCTGAGCGACACACTATATTATACAGTTTCGATATATTGAACTTCGTATTTCTGTATACTTAATCAGAAACCTTGATAACATTTTGCTCTAACGTTATGCGGCACTTCAATTCATTTCAAAAATATACTAATTCTTTTTTTGGAATTTTACACATTTGCAACATTATATTACTCAACACCACTTAATAAACATATGTTTATAACATGTGTACATGATATTGGTTTTTGCTATGTACGCAAATGAGACACAACGTTACTGCGCGAGTGCTCCTTGCCCTTCTAGCATCATTTGTTCGCAAATGGTATTAAAATGAAGGCCCTGTACTATTTTTTTGCTATGTACGCAAATGAGACGTCCGCAAATAAGATACAACCATGCTTCGGTGGCGTAACAGCCAGAAGTCCGGATTCTCAAACAAGAAATCTAGGTTCGAACCACGTACCCGGAATTTTTTTAACTTTTCGGCCATAATCTGATGCTGAAATATTACTTATATACCACATACGTAAATATTTTTTTGATTTTCGAAGTTGCTTAATTAAAGAAGAGTAATTTTGATGGAATTCGATATAAAAAATTGTGTGAGAGAATTTATAATTTTAACACGTTATTCGCATAGAAATAAGCGAGGAGCAATTATAGAATCAACAATATATGCCAAAAAGTAAAAAAATAAAATAAAAAAGCAGTCCTGTGTGGGATTCGAAGTCGGTAATCCACTTATAAGAAGTCATTGCTTCGCGCGATCGGCTACGGCGGATCCCCAGCTTAAAATTGATTTAAAAAAATTAACTTTTTCAGCAAATACGAATCCGATGATTTTTAAGCGTCGGACCGGAAAATCGGAAAATATATTTTGTCGGATATTTCGAAAATTGAATTTTACATATTTTTATTCAGCAATCTTGAAAAAATCACCTGGTTATTTAAAAGTGGAATGTACATTTACAAACGCAAACACTCCAAGCATTCCCAGATAACTAAGTCTTTATTTTATTTTTTTTATTTTTTATATAAAAGGCACTATTTTACTGTCAGCCATCTTGCTTATGATATTCTATACTTTCTTTTTCCTTCTTCAATTCTTTGGGACTTCCTACCACATGTATGTTTTCTTTTTAAGCGGTGCTAGGGGAATCTACAAAATATATCACAATTAACCAGTATGATACTGGTAAAAAACCTCTACGCCTGTGACGTTTACGTCAAAGGATCAGTTAGAGGCTGGTTTTTTTCAAATAAACAACACAATGTTAAAAGAAGAACTTCACAAACTTAACATTGCATAAAAACTAAAAAAACTGTTAACTATATCAACAGTTCTATGTAAATAGTAAGTATCTATGGATATTGAATATAACAAACATTCTTAGAGCTGTGTATTTGTCATACACAGCAAAAAAGATTTTTCAAAATAAGCCTTGAAAAAGGAAACGGATTAGATTTCCGAAACGTCGGCGAAATATTTAATTTCAAGTTTTTATACTTATTTGTGTTGTTTATTTGAAAAAAACCAGCCTCTAACTGATCCTTTGACGTAAACGTCACAGGCGTAGAGGTTTTTTTTACCAGTATCATACTGGTTAATTGTGATATATTTTGTAGATTCCCCTAGCACCACTTAAAAAGAAAACATACATGTGGCAGGAAGTCCCAAAGAATTGAAGAAGGAAAAAGAAAATTAAAATAATGCCACAAATAACATTTAGACAATATATTCTATACTTCATTCAAAAATAAAAAATTTAACATAAAAAATGTTATTAATAAATTTTTGGTCGTCAGGAAACCGACGATTTCCACGCGTCGGATTGGAAAATCGGAAAATGTATTTTGTCGGACAATTCAAAATTGGATACTACATGTTATTATTAAGCAATCTTGAAAGATCAGCTGATTATCAATAACTTTTCTAAACTCATTTTTTTCTGCATGTTTAGGGTGGTAGACACACTTAACGTTCCAACATTTTTGTCGGACAACTTTTTTCTCGCGCGTTTCATCAACTTTTCTTGCGATTATGTAAAAATACAGTATATACATTTTTTAAGCAACGTGAAATGCACGTCTTTCGGAGAAATAGGAGGTGGAAAGCAGCGTTTACGGAAATTTTCGCAGAGGAGAACAGTGGTAGACTAGGCGCAAATACAAGCCATACAAGAAGTTGTAAGAGGATATGTATAAATCCAATTTATGTACGCGGGCACCTAGACTATAGGTAAATCAAATAGATAAGTGATTACTGTCATCGTGACATTTTCGGTATCTTTTACCAGATATTTAACATTTCCAGTTAATGTTTTATCACTACAATGTGTGAAATTGGAAAATGATTTGGAAGTCTTGCTTTAAACAGAACGCTGTACCACAGAGTAGTAATAATACAGAGTTTGCACTCAATGCTATTCCCTATGTTCACAGTTTCATTTTTTGTTGTGTGACGTATACCCCCCCAGATTATGCGCAGAAGATGTTCCCTGCGATAGACAGTTGGCTTCAGCTGAAGAGTTACTTCAGACAGGGGTGGAATTAATTATTTATTCACATGATATATGAACCGAACTCTACTCAATTATGTACAATTTAAAAGAGACAATTATATTTTATTTAACAATATTTCATGGAAGATCCACAAGTCAATACATGAATTTGAAAAACTTTCATCCAACTGAAAATATTCAGTCGTACTTTAATCTTATTAATTAGAAGAATATTTCTTTACGTGAATAAATGATCGTACAAAAATATAACCAAATATTAAAAGTTATATATCTGGATTATCATAAAAAAAATAGGTTAACACAAAAATAATTATTGAAAGTTTATACCGCCATGAGCAAAAAAAAAATAGTACAACTCTTACGTATTTTTTCTAAAATCTAGTGTGTACATCTAACTTTAATTTTTGTGACATTGTTAGTTAGTTATCAAAATTCATTGCAAGCATTCAAATAGAGACAGATTTACATTAAAAAAAAATAATTGTCCAATTTTTATTTTCTCACGACAGTGCTTTTAAATTATTCAAAATATGCATAGAATAAAGTTTTGTGAGTTAAATTTCTGAAAATTTTTCTAGCAATAGTTTTTAATATTTTCATATTAATCCTTTCCAATATTATCTAGGAGTAAACCAACAACTTTTAATTTTTAAAATTAATACTCAGAAGTCAAAAAAATATATATTTATATAAATACATAATGAGCATACAATTGTTAACAATATATAACACATTACAAATGAATAAGTATACAGTGTACATTTATTGCGAATGAAATTAAAAAAACGGAGATTAACAAAAATATACTTATATATATATACAGGGTGTTTGGTGCATCGTGTGCCAAATGGAAATGGCCGACAGAAAGGGTTATCTGCTATCCTTTCAGGCCCCTTAATACTTCCCATGTCCTGCGGGATTTTTCATATCGACCTTTTATCTTTTTAATGAAAAAAATCACAAATTCTACATTTAAATTCAAATTATAAAAAAGTATTAGGCGTAGACTGCGAATTTCATTTTTAGTTTGATGTGTATTGTTGAAGGGTTCTTTTAAATCCATGATTACTGGCATTAGTCATCTAGTTGTTTTTTTATTCACTCGCAAACTTTCGGAATAGGTAAAATTTAAATTTAAACTTAGACTTCATATGGCTATAGAAAAAAACTCAGAGCAACCCGGATCCTCCAACTCCCTCAAAAATTCTCTAGTCTATCCTCTTGCTAGTGATGTGCCACATGTCATAAGAATGTTTTAATAACTTCGTGAATTCGCTAAATTAATGAATCGGGTCACATAAGGCTAATATTCAAAATTCCGAATAACAAATTATTTTTGCTTAAATTATGCATGGGAAACAGATAAAATCTGTTATCTCACTCTTGCGAAGTAAAATCTATCTTCCATCTCTTTCTGTTCATTGGTTTTCTTGAAATAAAGAAACAGTTACATTTTTATCATTTATTAAAAATCTTGCTCAAAGTGTTGGTATCTGTTGCGAATGCAGGCCCGACATCTGCTTCGTATTTCGACAGTTGTTGTATGAAGTCATATTTCCTCCTTAATTGTACCGAAAGCCGTTTCTATGCGTTGGACAAGAGGACAAGTTCCTCCTTAGTCGCAACCTCCGTCGCGTACACGAGCTCTTTGGCAAGACCTCGGACATAAAATCCAACGGAGTTAGGTCTGGGGAACGTGGAGGCCATTGAATAGGGCCAGCCCGCCCAATCTACGCATACGTCTATAGTTTTTCAAAATGACGGCTGTCCCGCGCACTGGCGATTGATTGTAAGACAATATCTAGACAGTGTGTTCCCAAATGCGTGGATTGGGCGGGATGGCCCTATTCAATGGCCTCCACGTTCCCCAGACCTAACTCCGTTGGATTTTTATGTCTAGGGACGTGCCAAAGAGCTTGTGTACACGACGGAGGTTGCGACTAGGGAGGAGCTTGTCCTCTTGTTCAACGCATAGAAACGGTTTTCGGTACAATTAGGGAGGAAATACAACTTCATACAACAACTGTCGAAATACGAAGCAGATGTCGGGCCTGCATTCGCAACAGAGACCAATACTTTGTGCAAGATTTTTAAATTTTTTTAATAAATGATAAAAATGTAACTGTTTCTTTATTTCAAGAAAACCAATGAACAGAAAGAGACAGAAGATAGATTTTACTTCGCAAGAGTGAGATAGCAGATTTTACCTGTTTGCCATGCATAATTTAAGCAAATATAATTTTTTATTCGAAATTTTGAATATTAGCCTTATGTGACCCGATTCATTAATTTAGCGAATTCACGAAGTTATTAAAAGATTTTTATGACATGTGGCACATCGTTAGCAAGAGGATAGACTAGAGAATTTTTGAGGGAGTTGGAAGATCCTGGTTGCTCTGAGTTTTTTTTTTATAGCCGTCTAAAGTCTAAGTTTAAATTTAAATTTTACCTATTCCGAAAGTTTGAGAGTG
This sequence comes from Stenurella melanura, assembly GCA_963583905.1. Lineage (NCBI taxonomy): Eukaryota > Metazoa > Arthropoda > Insecta > Coleoptera > Cerambycidae > Stenurella > Stenurella melanura. Next base: position 224,899,004 of record OY757309.1, on the reverse strand, counting down.
AATAAAAAAACAACTAGATGACTAATGCCAGTAATTTTGGATTTAAAAGAACCCTTCAACAATACACATCAAAATGAAAATGAAATTCGCAGTCTACGCCTAATACTTTTTTTATAATTTGAATTTAAATGTAGAATTTGGGATTTTCTTCATTAAAAAGATAGAAGGTCGATATGAAAAATCCCGCAGGGCATGGGAAGTGTTAAGGGGCCTGAAAGGATAGCAGATAACCCTTTCTGTCGGCCATTTCAATTTGGCACACGATGCACCAAACACCCTGTATATATATCTCGATAACTAAATATTCAAAATAAATGTTATTACAATAATTTTCATAAATAATGATAAAGTACATATATATTTTAACAATTCTTGCCAGCGTTACCACAAAAATAGACAAAGTTGCAGAGGAAAGGCTCGGACGCCCCGAAAATAGAAAATTATCATGTGCGTGAGAGGGCAGGTGCCATTTTCTTTAGGGTATCACAAGTTCTTCCAAAAAGTCATCTTAAGTTATCTTCACAAAATTGGATAAATTCTTCAATCAAAGGTCTTGTTTGATCAGAGGATAAATTCATCCTTTCCATTTTTCTTTTTTGACTGACGTTTCGACTGATGAAATAATTTTCTTTTCAGTTTTCTGACTTCTTCACTACATTTAGTTTTCCGTGGGGAATAGGAAGTTAAAGTCGTTGCAATCTGGGTCTGAGCAGATGAATCTGAAATTAAATAATTTTTTATGTACTTATGTATACCCATTGGTAAAAAAAAAATTATACAATTTCGTTCTTTATTTCTAATATTTATCTCGAAGCGCATGGTGTATGTTGAGTATACACGAGAAAAATTGAAGCCATATGCCCAAAGTAAAGTAATAAAAAAAAATTTATTAGGACATATATTGCGTACATGCATACAAAATAAATTTTAATATTAACATTTTAATATTCCTTGCATAGCCCACTTTAATTCATATATATGTATACAAGAACAATTAAAAATGTTGAAAATAACCCAACGTTGTAATGGAACCGCATCGAAACCAGTTATGGCATAGTTGTGATGGAGAGAGATGTGCAAACAAAAGAAACATATGAACAAATGTACGGATCAAATAAGGCACACACCTTTTTCCTTTCAGATAGGAAATTACAAATGACTTGTTAAGATATTCATCATTCATTGCTTTACATATTTAAGGATGAATTTCAAATCAGAATCATAGAATAGCAAACAACTTTTAGTATATATATTTTTAACTCATCTCTAGAAATGAAAATATAACATACCAGAAGGACTGATTATCACTCCGTGTGAATCACTTCAATGTTCTCGGGCGAAATTAATGACTCATCAAGAGAATTAGTACATGAACTCGTTCAGTCCATATATTGTTCTAAAGGTAGTATACAGATTCAGAAAGTATTCGTTTTGGTATGGCAATAATTGGCAATAAGTGGAAGCGAGAGCGAAGCAACTAGGCTATTCTTTTCTATCGTATGTATAACACATCGTACAAAGCGCCACCTGCTATCTCCACCACATGTGTGTGGACATCCCTACGTCAGTTCTCGTTTTGCCCTATACGATAGAAAAGAATAACCTAGTTGCTTCGCTCTCGCTTGCTCTTATTGCCAAATATTACCATGCCAAAACGAACACTTTCTGAATCTGTATAGTCACGAAATGGGAGGTAAATGGTAAATAGGTTGTCTGTATTTATTCTTATTTTAAATATACTTTATTAATGCTGCTAGAGCTCAGTGGTGTTATTTACATGTAATATGAGAAGTAATTTAAAGTAAAAAAAAAATAGTAACAATATTTATTTACTTATTCGATCATAACCTTACTAAAATATTTCTTTGTTTACACATTTTTAACAACATGATTGTTTAAAGTTAAATTTGAAATACATCTATGCAGTTAAACAAAATTTTAGCTCTTATTTATATGCCTACTAAACATTAAATAATAAATAATGATAATGAAGTAGGTATATATACCTAATGAATTCCGAAACTTGTCTTAAATTAATATTAATGGTCTTATTAGTTGATTACAGACTTGCAATTAATTTATGATACAGTCTTACCTGATTCTATGACAGACTTGAAAATTGATGATAAATGTGCATATATAGTATTCCTATTCTTTCACTAGTTTTTCAAAGGGATTTGAAAATAATGTCTTCATCGAAATGTAAGCTGCGTACCCTGTAACTACTGCACAAACGAGTATTATATCTTCTCGTCCACAATTCCTTGTCCAGGCTAAGCATCTAATATAAAAATATAATAATTACTATAATTACTACATTATATATTTTATTATTAATTTCTTTTTACCTCTCATGATCTTTGGGGAACCTGAATATCATAACATTCATTAATTTTGAAAACAATCACATAACTAAAAACACTATTATAAATATATAATAAAAACAATCTTACACAGAAGAATATGAAAAATTATGAAATGTCAGAGCCACAAACTAGTGTGGGTGGTTTGTGGTCAGAGCCTAAATTTCATCGTTCGACATTCGAATTAAGACTGATTGGTGCGATGCGCAGATCAGTTCAAATTCGATACCCCCCCAGAGTCGAAAAGACAAAAACAGAAACTTAAACCATGATACGTCATCAGTGAAAACTCTGTATTATTACTACTCTGTGGCTGTACTTAAATCACTGATATTTTTTTAGTATTATATTAATAGAAGATAATTCATGACAGTTGTGAAACACAACAATAACAAATACTATATCATCAGATTTAATACTTGTCGACAGGTAATTTGTAAAAGCTGTTTTGATTGCAGATCAGCTCAAAATAAGATTAGTAATTTTGATCTTTTCTATGAATTTTTCCACTTAAAAAATATTTTTCTATTACTTCCACATCCACGTAGTGGAGTGGAAGTATAGTAATCGCAAACAAATTTTCAAACATTTTTTTTTATTGAAATAGGCTTAGAATATCATAAAACGTCGAGATTTTAAATTTGAGCGAAAAAATTTTTTTGTTGGTCGTTCTGTTTGTAACTTTTTTTGTGGGCACGTTTTCTCAGCAACGGTTTAAGATATTGACTTGAAATTTGGTACACGTATGTTCCATGTCCATATCTGAAGCTAGATTATATTTTGCGTTTATTCCGATGAAGGGTTGGGGGTTAAATAAGGAAAAATAAGTAAAGCAAGCTGGTAAGAGTACGGAAATTTGTTATTTGGTGTATACCAGAAGCCAGGGCCTCAGATTTTTTATAACATATTTTAACCCCTCCACAATCCCCACTCCATTCTTAGAGGGGCTGATAAAATTAAATTGAGATATTTATTCCCTTGAAATTTGGTGCACGTATGTATTGTAATGACATCTGATTGAGATGATTCCGTTAAATGGGTGGAGGGGGGGGGGGGGGTATAAATTGGGGAAAATAACTACAGCATAAGTTAATAAAAGTCCAGGAACTTCATTCTTGGCGTATATGAAAGAAACCAACGCCTTAAATTCTTTTACGACATCTGCCTCAAACGTAATTAAAATGACCTATTATTTCCACATACCAGAGTCCAAATATAGTCTAGATGTTTTCATTTAAAGAGACTTGGATGGAAAATCTGATTGTGGAATTAGTGATTCCTTAGGCAACGGTTTTTTAACTAAATTTACAATTTAAGGTTTTCATAAAGCTCGAAATTATTTTGTCGATAGAAAATGCCTGCATTGCTTATTTGGAGTTACATTTCTGATCTTAGTAGGTATAGTATTGATAGAAAATAGGAACAAATGAACTTGTAAATCTTTCCCAGCACTGTAATGTACATGAACAAGGTTCTGAATTCTATAAAAAAGTAGAAACCAAAAGGTGTACCCATAGTAGGCTGGATATTTTTCATGTAAGATGCTTTCTACTTCGATCACGGCCTGCGGGAATATTAACTTTCTGCAGCAATTTTTCGACGATAGTAAGCGAGGTTGGTGGCCACCTCTATCACCAGACTTAATCCCTATGAATTATGTTTTGTTTTGTCAAATGAATAAATTGGAACTAGAAGCGATGTTCATTTGCATCGAGCATTGCACCAAATGTATCTAGGTCAGGTGAACAAATATTAGTGATTATTGTTCAATATTAAAAATCTTGCACAAAATTAGGAATTGGCACCAGTCATCGATTTGCGCTACCAACTTTATGCCAATACCCACCCACCCCTTCTATTATCAATTTCGGTATACATAAACATAATAAATATTTCCTGTGATGAATATTTGTTTGCCGGAACTGTATGTGTATACACGTTACTCTAAAACTCGTCGGCTGCATTAAAACTGAAAAGTTTTTAAGAAGATGCTTTTATGTGTTCTACATGTTGATGGATCTGTTGAGAAGCCGAATGCTTTGTGTGCATTAACGTTCCACTAATATTTGTTAAAAGGGGCTAATCTCGGGGCTAATATGTTTGCACAATACCTGAGTCGTAGTATTGTTCAGGCTAATAAAGACGGAAGACGACAAGCAAACGTTCGTTGGCCAGGGACGGACTGGATTCATGAGTCAAGCGACGGTAACCTATTTTTTCCATAGGAAGAGTTTGAAAAAGGAAAACGAGTTGGCGCTTTTTCACTTTCCAACATAAGTATTTGACAATCATGTCTTGAATACTATTTTCCGCACAATCAGGCTTTTTCAATGTATTCACAATTTTGCTTTGTTTTTTACAATTAACAGTCAAAATTTTCGTGCATTCAAAAACGTTACATTTTTTCAAAAATATCAAATTCTGAGGTTATAAACCAAGGTAGTTTTCAGTATTTAAATTTCTCTACATATTTCAATTTATCTTTTTATTTGCAACGTCTTGACTTTGTGATCAATGAATTATCCTAGTGGGCTTCCGCTTGCTGTATGGCACGTCTGACAGTATCGCGCTCTCTGTCGCGGTTGCTTGTTAGGCGCACAGCCTCACCAAAGCTCGTTACCATTAGCTCCTTGAAATCGTCAGCCTAATGTTATCCATCAGGTTTTGCCTGAATCTACTATATACTAACTTCAATGACTGAATTTTGAAAGAACTTTAGGTTTTATATTTATTCGCCTTCTTATTAGTTCGTGGTCACAACATCCTTGTCTCTTTGTCTTCTCAAGGTAAACTAATAAATATTTTATTTGGCGTTGTCACGTTTGTACTCATGCATCTAGGAAGTATACATTACTTGCGTTTTTTATTCCTGTTAGCATAAAATCTAAAATGATGGGTCTCTTAATATTTATTGCAAGAAAATAAACGACTTCACTCTGCTGCACTAACAAAAGGGTATTAAGAAATTAATGATAAAATAGCCACATTATGCCTGTTCATTGCAGCCACATTATGCATTGTCACTATACTTACGTGTTCTCTGGACGCTTGGGACTATGTGACGTCACAACCCGACTATCTGGCTATCCCGGCAGTTTTAAAAGCGCCGATTTCAATAATTTTGTTGTACTGTACATACTGTATTTGTCAAGCTCATCCAGAATGTGTAAAAAATGTTAAATTGGCCTATTTTCATATGAATTAATAATATAATGGTTTCTTTTCCTGACTGAAACTATTCTTTCCTATTTTTACTTACCGCATTTGTTAGGTTATGATTTATAACAGCATTTTGCTGATTTCTGTGGAAATTATCCATAGTGTTGTATATTCTACTTACATGGTATAAACAGTCTATGCTGTGTTTGTAAAGACGATCGGATGAAAACAATATAGGCAAACATCTTCGCCACCGTTCAGACATTGTATGTTATAATGCACTATCAATGTGCCCATCCTCTGCTGCGAGGTTCGTTAAAGATCAGAAATCGACTCAACTTCAGACCGCCATATCGGAGCCGCCATTTTGAATTTTTCAATTTTCATGCTATTGGTAATTCGAGAGTAGTTCCTATTTAATTGAAAAAAGTTACTAACATGTCTAAAAGCTCCCAAACAATTAATGCAGAAAACAGATATAGCCTTACATTGCCGTTTATCGTATGGATATAATTGACAGTTGCTAAATTTGTTGAAGCCGTACGTTTTATTAAAAAAAAATCTGGCGCCTACATTTCTGATCGTACAAAAAAATTTCATTTACGTTTTTGATGTGAAATTTCCCCCTCCACCGCCTAGTACTATTAGTTTCTTGATATATGTTTTTTATTTTTCGAGTCATTGGCCAAGAACCGAATTTCGGCCAATATATTCGATTTTTTTTAGAGGTCGCCGGCACCTTACAGCTGTAAACTTTTTTTATCGTATTCTACACCAACAAAACAATTTATTCTGAAAAATTCAGCCATATAACATTTAGTGACACCTTAAAACCCCTGACGACTGGGCTTAATAGGACAGAAAGAATTCGTAAAAAACAATAAAACTCTTATCCACGTCATTATCATGGAAGCAATAAAATACTTGGATAAGCGCAAAGTAGTTTTGTAGTATTCGTCTTTATTTATCTCACATATGCGTTCAGCAGTAATTGATTATATGGTAATCCAAGACAGTAGTTATAATTGTAGGAATTTTTATGATGTAATCAAAAAAGTTATCAACTCTAATCGCTGTTTGTTTTCATTGGAATATATTTTTTCAGTTCTTGTTTTAATAAAAATGTTAATAAAAGCATTGCGACTTGCTTTACACCAAAAAACATCAAAATGTTAGTAACAACTAAACTATCAACTTAAATTGTGAGATATTTTTTATTATGCTTAAAAAACAAATGCATAATATAGTCACGTCACAATCACATAGTGCGGAATGTTTAAAAGAACTTTTTTTTTCTCTAAAAACTCATTTTCAAAATCATCAATTAACCAATGAGCTTTAACATCAAGCGCAAAAAGTAGTAGAAGTTTTCAATTGCTTACCACTAAATAGTTACTACAAACTACTGGCTTGAATAGCACGCTAGTAAAATAATGTTGTAGGTATATTTTTCAGTGAAGACTTCAGTATTGTCTGTCTTGGCAAAAATGCCTTCCGAGCAAGCAGAAAAATACTGAATATACGACAATTTATTGAGATATTATTGAATCCAATCCTCTTTAACATCTAGAGTGAATAATGTTCTCCATCTTCCATTACGCTTTGAGACATAGGCCGCTAGGGATGCCAATAGTTTCGAGATGTGCGTCTGAAGACGTTTGCTATATATCTTCTGGGCAGTCAATTGCACCAGCAGCTCGATTCTCTAAGAGATACATCCCCTAAAGCAACTCTTCAAATGGCAAGAGGCGAAGAGGACACCTTCAAAACCTTGGACTGAAGAAGACCAAAGCTTTGATGAAACAGTGCAACAAGCAGCTCTGACAGATGACGCGAGGCTGTGGGACGTGCTATGTAGCACAGGAAGGCTAACTAAAACGTTGCGTGTATTTTATAACGTCTCTTGAGATGTTGTAACTAGTTAAAAGTAGTTAATCAACAAGTATCAGTAAGTAATCAACTATGTTTTTGAAGTAGTCTTCCCAGCTCTGGTAATAATCGATGTAATCACTAAACTGAAACATCGGTCTGTTCACACTATACGGCTTCGATTATGTTATCGATTCGGTAAAAACATCGAATTCCACAGTGGCGCATACTTTTAAACCAGTATACCTTCACAGGGTACGACAGTCCACCGTATGCGAAAAACTACCTATTCGTTTATATTTAACTATCGGTATTGTCACTGGCAGCCGCTTACGGGGTGACTCGGTAAAAAATTAAGAAACAAATCAGTATTCCGTGGGGCATACATGTATATGAGTAACTTCACACAATTCAATTCCCAAGTAACAATTATAACACACTTTTGACTTATTTAGGATTTAAAAGTGCTTTAATATGTTCAATAAAACGATATTGGTTTTATGTTACCTTAAGATAAAGTAAAAGTTCTAAAAGGCCACTTATTCTTATGCAAAGAATTTAGTGCACTCTTTAAATTAAAATAAAAACACGTTTTGCTTTTAACGCCCTATTGATCTTGGACTGGTGACATTCTAAACCTATTAAAAAAAAATTTTTTTGGAAAATTTAAAATAGACAAAAATTTTGAAATTTTGAAAATATTGTATAAAATGGATGATGACAAAAATTTTTTGTTGGCTCAGATTTTTCAAAAATTAAAAAAAAAATTCCCACTATATGGAAATTTGTTTTTCAGTTAAAATTCAGTTTCATTACATTCTAAACCTATTTCAACAAAAAAATGCCCCTGTTGATCTTAGACTGGTTTTATAATACTCTTGACATTGGCTATTTTAAAACTAATTTGCTTTTTTAAAGGATTGGTTGGTTTTGAAACAATCCATTTTGGAACAAAAAGTTTTAATATAGTTTTATGGAGTACCCTTGAGGTACTCATTAAAACCCATTAAATTTTATTTTTATTTTATCTTAAGTCTATATGCTCAGTAAAATTCGACATTGAATCCAAAAATATAATTTTCACTTTTTAAAGAGTACGTTATGAATATTTTAATGCTCAATGGTTTTAATTTCGTCAATTTGGTTAAAAGAAATGCCTGTTGGATTTTTGACGACTTTATTAAAACTAATTCTACCCCCTCCACATTCTGAGAAAACGCCATCTTCTCAATAAGTTAATTTAGTGAACCAGTACAGCCCGCGTGTACCTACTTTATATGTGAAAGAAAATTAGAACACATCTTTAATATGGGAAATATTAGACCACTTTAAATCAATAAGGCTACTAGTTTGAACATATTAAAGCAACTCACTTTTAAAATGAAGAGTAAATAGACGTCTGCGAGAGTAACTACTTAAAGTGGTAAATAAAACGCTGTTTTAAGTTGTTTTGTGAGATTTAAAATGTTCTATAAACTTGCAATCAGTTTTAATCTAGATCGCGCCATGTTTTATATACAATACAGCCATGATGGACATTTTCAATAGCCAAAGAAAAAATATTATTATTGAAATATATGCTCCTTACATCCTCCCATGACTGAAAAACGGTATGTCCAAACATGCAATTTAATAAAAAAATGCATTTAGGTGTTTAGATGCAATATAAAATTAGACGGCATTTTTAAAATATTTTTTAAATAATAAAAAAAATAATTAAATTGATGGTGCTCGAGTTATGTAGAAGTATTTTATTATATTTTGTCAGAAAAGTGCCATCAGTTGGTAAATTCTTTACCAGAATAGTTGCATTTGAATATTATTATACTCTTCGCAAATACAAAACGAAGAGTATATTGGATTCGACCGACACATTTCTGAAACCGGTAATATTGTTCGTAGAGAAAAAAATTCCATATCACTGGGTTGGTGATCGAATTCTGAACAACTTTCAAAATGTCTGTCTGCCCGTCCGTCCGTCTGTCTGTCTTTCTGCCCGTCCGTCCGTTCGTCACGTTAACGCACGATAACTTAAGAACAAAAAGTCCGATAGAATTGAAATTTGGACAGTAAGTTAGTGATAGCTAGTGGAAGAACCCTATTTTTTTGAAAAAAAAATCGATCTATAAGTAAATAAAAAAGTAATTAATTTTTTAAATTAAGAAAAAAATGTTTTGTTTTGTAATTAAACAAAAAATGCATAAAACTAATATCATTTACAAAAAGAAACTGCGAAGAGTATCCTATAGAATGTGCAACAATTATATAACAAGTGTAGTCAGTCGGCGAAGAGTATAATGGTTAGTTTGTTTATGATCTGCTTTATGTATGCGTTACATTTAAAATATTACCACTCTGCCATTATAGAGAGCTGTTTTAACTATTTCACACATAAAAATTGTCCGGCTTTAGTAAACAAAACAAAACCCCTTTAGGATTAATTATAATTATTCTCAAGGTAATTTAGTCTGCTGCAGTATATTTTAAATGCGAAACGTCAGTTAATAAGTTTTAATTCGTAAATTTAAAGTTGCCTTGAAGAACTCTTTAAGAATATAAAATTAAAACTGAATGGTTTTAATATGGTTTTAAAATTTGGTCTTGAAGACCCGTTTAGGATGGGCCCTTTTTGGCTAGAAGCTGCTTTATGGTGGTCCTAAGGCTGTCTTGAAGATCATTTAGTTTTATTCGAAGTTTTATTGTATAGTTTTAAAACGACCTTGGAGATCGCAGGAAGAGTATTAGTGTTACTCAGGTTGTCTTTCCGCACACCGCGCCATAAGTCACCTCTCATAGTCATGTCTTGTTTTAAATGTCTTCAATCTTTTTAACATATGAAAATATGCGAAAATAGTTTTACAAAATTGTTCCTTCCCACCCTCCGCAATTGACACATAAGATTCCTGATTTCTTTGTCTAGGATATTCTCAATATTTTCTAATTCCTTGTTTATTGCGTCGGTGATACTAATCTCTATATATTGGTATCGCCGATTGTCCTTATAAACAAACATATGCAAGTCCATTGAGTGTCGAGATTCTATGATAGAATGAACAGAAGAAGCAGTCTATGTCGAAAATTTACCTCATCGTGTGAACACTCAACCCGATTCAGTTAAAATACGGTTTCGATTAAATTGTCCTGTTGTACTGTACCATGTGAACAGGCTGTAACTGAGGTTAAGCCCCAAGTGGATGCGTGTAACAGTGATCCGTCACCATACGGATTATCAGAAATCAGCAATCAGCAGCGACTAAGTCATCTGGAGACCGGTGTTCAGTACTAGAGTTAGTGGGCCTCCTCTCCTTCATCCATTTTTTAGGTAGATTTTGTTTATTATGTTTAAGCAAGGCCTGTGTCATATCAACAAGTTAGTTTCAATGTATTTCAATGGTTTAACGAATGGATCACATTATCATTACTTTGTTGTACAAAATTAGACATAATTTGATTACCTCATAAATCTAATTTGACACAAATATCTATTGAACAATATTCAGATCAAGTAATACAAAATACATTTTATGCCAGAGGACTATCTAGACCGCGCTCGTGTGTTTAAGAAAGACCACCCTGGAGACCTCGTGGCTGCACCATTGTCAGCCAAAAGCAAGAACAAACATTGAATGTGTATGGGACTTTATACAAGAATACACAAGCGTGGGGCCCAACGTGCGTAACCGCGAAGTCGCAACGGGTATTGTCGTCTAGGCCAGTACAACCCTGTTGGTGGCTCGGTCAAGTTCACATGCTTTTATGGTTATACAACCTATAATCACTAATGGACCGTTTTCTATTCAAAGAATTTATCTCGTTTTGTGTTTGCTACCACTCAGAGGTACGCATTCTCCATTCTCTTGATATTTCCTACTTCAAAACCTGCTCTTAAACGTTTCCTAAAATGGTGTACTAATTAGTTGGTTTGTTTTCCATTGTTAATTGTAATGTGCCTCACTTCTGTTTATTTTTCAAAGGTTTATTCCTTTTTTATTATTTCACGGTGGAGAAAAGAAGGAGGTTAAAACAATAGGTCGTAAAGTTTTTAATAGAACCACAAATATTAAGAGTTTTGGGATTTAAGAGGAATATTCGTCGAATAGAGAAATCGTTGGTAAATCCGAAAGAGCACATACAGATTTTTTCACATTCAATTTTCTCGAAAACTGCAAATCTTTGGATATAGTTCCAAATAAAATAGTTACCTCCATCATTATCTTTCTTCATATCAATGTAATTGGTATCTTTCGAAAGATAAAAAAAAGAATTCACTCGCTTCACTTAAACCTGCAAATTCTCACATTTTGTTGGGATAGCCTTAGAAAAAAATTTTTTTCTACTTTTATTAAAATTTTACCTTCACATTATTAACACATTTTGTTAGTAAATATGTAGTGATTACACGGTAGAAACACAGACCTGCAAGAAACACTTTTTTCTAACCCAAATAGGTGATTCCGAAGGATTTTGACGTGCTGAACACGGTGGCGTTGGCCGTTTTGCGCCATCACGTCACAATTTTGAGAAAACCTAACCTAAAAGCGATAAAAAGGCCAATAGATAATGGGCTCCCAAAACTTAAAGTAAGTAAGACAACAAAGAAAATACACACTAATTTAGAATGGTAATGAAAAATCTATTTAAGAGATATTAGTAGGCTTTGATTTAATTTTAAGTTTGACAGTTATTAAACAAAGTTTGTAGTTGGTGCATTTCAATCATAGTTTCAAACAGAAATAGTGTACTTAGAAACAATTCAAAGCAAATTAATCCAAATAAGGCAATAAAAAAAAATAAATTTAAAAAATGGTTAGATACACCAATGAAGATAAGTTAAATATGATTTTAATATACGGTGAATGCAAAAGAAATTCCCGACAAGCAAAACGATTGTTTTGTTTATGATTTCCAAATAGACCTACACCCGATAAAAAAACATTTATCATGCTGTTTAAAAATTTAAGAAACTGGGGTAGTTTTAAGAAAACTATTCGTAACAGAAATAGGCCAGTTAGAAACGATGAAAATACAGCCTTGGTGCATGATACTAAGATTCCTAGTATCATGGCCTTGGTGTTAAATAGTGTTGTCAACAATCCTCAATGTTCTCTCCGGAAATTGGCATCGGAAACTAATCTGTCGATATCTTCTTGCCATAGAATATTAAAATCAAATAAATACCATCCATACAAATTAAAATTGATCCATCATTTAAGGCCTGGTGATTATGAACGAAGATTACATTTTCTAGCTGAATTTTCAGTTCTTTCTGAAGAATGCCCAAATTTTTTAAAAAATGTGCTCTGGAGCGATGAAAGCCGTTTTCACAACAACGGAGTTGTGAGTAAGCATAACTGCCGATACTGGTCACAAAATAATCGTAGATGGATGAGAATGACCCGAAATCAGGTAACTTTTGGAGTTAACGTGTGGTGTGGAATATTAAATTCATATATTATTGGACCATATCTATTCCATGGGACTTTAAATGGAAGAAAATATGAGATATTTTTGAGAAATGTATTGCCAGGATTATTAGAGACTATCCCTCATAACCAGGAGAATATTTGGTTTCACCAAGATGGTGCACCACCCCATAACTCAGTACTAGTCAAAGATTGTCTTAATGAAATGTACCCTCAGAGATGGATTGGTACTAATGGAGTAGTCAGATGGCCAGCACGATCACCTGACTTGACTCCATTAGATTTTTACCTTTGGGGGTATTTAAAAAGTGTAGTGTACATTGAACCCATTGAGGATATGGCCGATTTGTATAATAAAATATATGCAAGTGTTGCTGCTATAAATAGACATACGTTACAAAAAGTTTGCAATGAAGAGTTACTGAACCGGTACAATATGTGTATTCATGAAGAAGGGAGAAATTTTGAACATTTAATATAATAAGTACCTACTAAGAAATTAGTTTAATTTCATTTTTAATAATATTTCGATAGTTTTTAAATGTTTGTTTATAAAACTTTTGTTTACGTTCTTTACTGAATTGTTAATATAAATTTAGCCCATTCTAAATTAGTGTGTATTTTCTTTGTTGTCTTACTTACTTTAAGTTTTGGGAGCCGTTTTATTAGAAGCGTTATTAGAAAAAAAAAATGTAATATGTAGGAACATATGGATATTGGTTCATCATGTTAGTTCCGGTTTGGCCGGAAGTGGTAAACATAATTTTATGATAGTGTATTATATCACTTTCCTTATCTTGAAAAAAAGTGTTTGGTAACCAATATTCTATAATAAATAATAAATAAATTATAGGGATTTATCAAAATTCACGTGTACTGGCATTAATGAAAGAAACTCATGTAACTCCAAAACGGCTTGTTTTTTGTAAATTCTCTATACCATCAAAATTATTCACAAATTATTATTGTTTAATCACATGACTTATGTTTCAAGGTTCCAGCCATCAAAAAATAGTTTTGCATCGCAGCGCCATCTCTGCGTGCTGTTGAGGAAAAATTCTAATCACCGTTATTTAAACCTTTCTTTGGTATCAATCATCTGCCATTTACAAAAATAAAATATCTTTATTAGTTTTAGACATAATGGCCTGGGGACTTTTAAGTGAAACACCCTGTATATTGCTCGAATTGGAAGCTCCGCTTATTTTTTTTTAAATCGATTAAAAGTCATGTCAATAGCAACTTTTCATTTAATACCTGAACGAGGGCGCCTTGCAGGGCGATTTTGATGCAGATTTCCTATGGCCATTTTCTTGTTCCTTAATTGATATGATATGATATGATATGATAAGAAAATCATTTTTGTAGAAAATTTGGCAATAGTTCATTATTATATTTCTATAGCTGCCCGGAACGCTGCAAAAATGTTTATTAAACTTATTTTAACAATTTGTTGAATGAAAATCGATGTTTTTATTCCTAGCTGTGAGACATTGCCTGTGAAGTAGTTTCTATATATTCAGATACTTTAGTCGATGCTTCGTCAATCATGTTACCATCATCTGGAGGGTGAACTTTCGATCATGCTTCTTGATGCAGTAAAGTAACCTTTTAAGTAGATTCCGCGTAAAGAACTTTTTGATTTCTTTATGTTTAGTCTAGCGTGCTTATCTTACAGTATTATGTTTCGTGATAATTCAGTAATAGATACAATGAATACGCAGATAATAAAATTTACGAAATTATAAAATTACTCATTGAATTTAAATAAAACGCTCCCCATTATTTGCGTCATTACTCCAGTCACTCATAATTAGCGGTGGTCACATAAAGTGTGCGCTACACCGCGGGTCTCAACCTTTATGCAAGATTAATATCTAAATCACATATTTTGTTGGTAAATGCGTTAAAGCTCTTATTTGTCACTTTGCTTTCTGCTATAAGCTCTAATTAACTTGCCAGGCATACATCATCAGTATTAGGAATGGATTGATTGATTTTATGCCAATTAGTACGTTTCTGTTTAGGATTGTGGCATTGTTGCAGAGCGGTAGATATTGATAAGGCCACTGACTTCTGGGAATGGAGTGTATTGGTTTTACTGTATTAAAAATTAAATTTAAAGCTATATAATATACAATTAATATTAATAGTGGAATAAAAAAAGAACATTGATATTCATAGTTTTGTACCAGCAAAATTATGATTACATACCTTCTGGAATATCACCAGGAGTATATATCTGAGTTTTGGGCTTCGAAAGCCTATTGCGTTTTTTTTGTAAACAATTTAGTTTTTTGAACAGCGTTTATTTAGGTAAAAATGTGAATATCTCCGGTTCTAGAGGTGCGACCGGTACAATCAAAAAACCAAAATATTCGTACTTAAAATTTCAACATATCTGCGATTTTGGATCATTTGAGTGCGTACATTACATACAATATTGAATAAACTTGGCCAAAAAGCGTTTTATTTTATTTTGACTCCCAGGGACGTTAACAGTGAGCTATACCTAAGATTGGTGGGGAAGGGGAATAAAGCGCCAAATTAAGAGATATCTCCCTAATAATCAAATTTTAGCCAAAAATATTCTTCAACAACCCTATAATATTTATTTATGTTCAATTTACACTTATTTTCAGTTAAATAACATCACCCAATTTGCAAAAAAACAGCTCATCGTTAATCATAATTTTAATGATTAACAATAAACCGTTTTTTGCAAATTGAGTGATGTTATTTAACTGAAAATAAGTGTAAGTTGTACATAAATAAATACTACAGGTTTGTTGAAGAATATTTTCGGCTAAAATTTGATTATTGGGGAGATCTCTCCATTTGCTGCTATATCCTCCTTCCCATCAATCCTGGGTATAGCTCACTCACTGTTAAGAGTTCTGCTTTAACCTTTCAGAAAACATACCTTTTGTTGAAAACAGAACACCATGAAATTTTGGAGCCCAAATATTAAACCTTGTGGACACAAATGAATTTGTTATCTAAAATTCGAATTGCCCGCCATTTTATGCCATTAAGTCCAAAATGGGTCCTTTTGTTTCAAATGCCAGCTTTCCTATGACATTTAAAAAAGTTCTTTTTAAGTCATTTTGGCATTTATTTATAAATCAAATAACAACAAATGGGGTTTTCGGCCATTTTGAAAACATTTTTGAAAAATTTTTATCATAAAAGAGAGAAAATTGCGAGAATTTTGGTTTCAAAATAAGAGTAAATTTTCGTCTATCGAAATAATCGAAAAAATCAATTTGAAAAACCTTTTTAATGTCAACGGAAAGCTGGCATCGAGTTCTACATTTTGAAAAAAAAAATGATACAAGTTGGACATAATGGCAAAACATTTCGGGCAGTTTAAATTTTAGATAACAACTTCACTTGTGTCCACAGGGTTAAATATTTGGACACAAAATTTCAGGGTGTTTTGTTTTCAGCAAAACGATTATTTTCTGAAATTTTGAAGCCGATCGGAACTCTTAACCTCTCTGGGCGTTAAAATGAAAAAAAAAAAAAACACTTTTTAGACAGTTTATTCAATTTTGTACGTTATATACGTACTTAAATGACCCAAAACCAACGCAGATTTACTGCAATTTTAATTACGAAGATTTTTTGTTTGTCCCGATCGGACCTCTAGAACCTTTTTACCAAAAAAACACTCTTCAAAAAACTAAATTTTTTACATTAAAAAAAAACGCAATACGCTTTGGAAGTCCAAACTCAGATATATACTGCTGGCGAAACCCCACAAGGTATAAAATACAAATTTTCCTGTTACAAAACTAACATATCAATGTCCTTTTTTTACTCCACTATTATTTTCTTAGCGTACAGAAAAATGTTCAGCTTCTTCAATGTGGAAAAGTATGCAATGCTGAAGGTAACTTTAAAGGTTTTATAGTATTGATATTTCTAAATATGATTGCCAATTTAAAAAGTGAGTCAAGAAGTGACAAACCACATAAAGCTATTTTTAAATTCTCCCCCAAATGATTTTTTGAATAAACTCTCACTAGTGTGTAATACATCACATTCTATATGTAAAATCACCATAGTAATAGCCATGTTATATGCCTGCGTTGGATATTAGTATATTATTTAACGAGCAATAAAGTAAGTAATAACTCATGCAATGAGTTATAGGCGCGAGCCGTAAGCGAGTGCTGTAAATCATAAAGTGTGTTATTACCATTATCGCAAATTAAACGCTATGCTTTATCTATGATTATAACAATAAATATTAATATAATAGTTTGACAACGTCCGAACTCAAACGTGTCAAATCACCTTCCTCCCTTCAATAATAATGGACTATTCTATTTTGTTTTGCACGTTATATCGATTGAACAAGCTAGGCATAAAGTTAAAGGTGATTGTTGTAAAAATAAATCACTAGGGAGTTATAATAAATCACACTATTTGTTTATAGATACTATACATGTTCAAAGCAGTTGAGTAATTAATATATAATTTAATAAGAGTAGATAGACATTTATTTTACACGCTGTGGTCTCTTTTCAAAACCAACACAGACTATTCTGTTTTAATATATGGCGCAGGCGCCGGTTATAATTAAAAATTGAAACTCATTTAAAGAATCTTCATAAAAGTTTATTTCTGCAAAATTTTAAGTGAAAGTATTAGGTATTATGTGATTTACCCCTAAAGTAATAAGTCATAATTTGAAGAATTTGTCAACTACAACGATTAAAAATGTTGAAATTACATTTACATTTTGTTCACCCTGCAACATCAAACTTGCCAACGTAATGATACGAGAAATTAAATAAAAATGTTGATTTCACCTGACTTTAAAAATAAAAAGAAATCATTGTCCTTAATTGGCTTCAGCGATTTCTAATTGAAATCTTTTGCAAACTGTAGAGTATAGCTCGACGATGGGTCCCATTATGGTTTTACCAAGTTATGTAGCATAAGGTAAGCAAAAATTGGGGAAACAGTTTTTTCTATTCGAAAATTTGGTGAGTGCCAGTGAAACTGATTTGAAAAAATGTCTAATAGCTGTTCGGAGACTGCAACACCTAACTATAAATTTCATTTGTTTCATTTGCGTCTTAGGTGTGAAATCAACCCCTTTCGTGAAAAATTGAAAAAAATGCAAATTTAAGCATTCTGTCAATGGAATCTTACTGTAGAATAAATATTCTTTAACATTTTGAAGCATGATTTATGATTTCCATAAAGTTTTCAACCCTTAAAAACTACCCCGTAAAGTCGTAAATCGGGAACATCGTTTTTTTGTCTCTCTGTCATGTGAAATCGCACATTAACGAAACAAAGAATTGTTTAGTGCTCATTATATATAATTTATTTATGAATTGTAAATTGTCAACCCTTAAAAACTACCCCTTTTCCTAAAATTAAAGAAAAAATTATTTTTTAGCAGATTTAACTGTTTCAATTTTGGGTTTCCAATAATAGATAAATAAAAATGGATTCTACTGAATATTTACAAGTTTATTAATTAATTAATTTATCAATTTATTGTTTAGTTTAAACCCCTAGAAACCACCCCTAACTTTAGAATCAATTAAAAACAATTTTTTAGCAGCTTAATTAGCTTCAGTTTTCCAGAATCGTTTTTACTGCTCATGATATATTTTATTTTATTTATTTATTTCTAATTTTTAACCCCCAAAATTACCCTTTATGTATAAAATGGTGAAAAATCATTTTTTTAAGATATTAAAACATTTTACTAGTGCATCCGTGGCTTATAATAGTTCAATTTACTAGTTTAGATTTAGATTAAAATAAGCATTGCAATATATAACATTTCAAAGTTTTTTTAATTTTTTATCAAATAATGTATAAAAATTACAACATCCTATTTTTCAAACTACTCTTCATCAGCGCTATTATCACGTTCGATTTCTTCTTCCTGGTCGATATTAATAGGTACAAATTGCTTACTCCAAAAATTTCTCTGAAAGAATGAAATTGGTCTTTTGATGATATCTCCGTCAATTTTCATGCTATTGAGCCCATCTAAAAACCATTTTAAAGGTAATTTGATGGACTACAATACTAAGGAGGTGCCCTTAGATTTTTTAAAGGTAAAGGGTAAAGGGCTCAGAACAGCTGTTACTAACACGTCGGTATCAACTTCAATCACCTATTATATCTTCATTATTTTTCATCGTAAGTATAAAAATTTAAAAAAAGCAAAATTTTTATTGAAAAAAAATCTGTGTTTTTGTTTTGTACTAAATTTTACCTATCTATCACCCTTTCGAAGTTATTTAAAAAAAAAGAAATTTTTTTAGAAAAATTAAAAAAACACGTTAAAATTAAAATGAACGTTTTTCAAAAAGCATGCATTTTAAATCAGTTAAACTTTTTGAGCATATGAATAACACTAAAACATACTGTAGGAGGAAAATGATGCATTTCAATTCTGGTGGTCGTGAGGTTAATTTTACTGTTCATTTTTTCTTTAAAAAGTTGAGTAGTCAATCTTTTTGGCATTGTATCTCGCTTAATTTAAATGCAATCGTTCATTTTGAAGGTCTTTTCAAGCACTACAAAAATGGTTATTAGCATTATACCCCTAAAGTCGATTATTTTTCCGTTATTTCAAGTTGAATGCACCGATTCGAGCACTCACAAAAAAAAAGTTTCCTTTCGTCAACCATATCTCCCTTTATATTGCACCTAGGATATTTCTAAAAAAACGAATCTCTTTGTTTTTTTATAAGCTACAATTATGTCCCTTACACTTTCTTTCATTAGACGCATAATTTTCGAGTTATTCGTAAAAAACCGTTGAAAAAAGTGTCATTTTTTAATGAACATGACGAGTTTTCAATCACGAATAACTTAAAAAGTATGGAGTTTTCGAAAAAACTTCATAGAACATTTTTGGCTTAGAATTAGGTTCTCTATCGACCCCCGGGGTCGTACAGTACGTATGCATATATTGCAAATCACTGACTGACCGTGTCGTCATTGGAATCGGACGTATCTTCCGGAGTTGGCGAAGTCTACTGGAGCCTCATCGGGCATCTCTATGACCACTTTAGGTTTAAAAAGGAGCTTCAGAATGTCTTAAGGAAGAGGCATACTGCTCTTCGCAGATAAAATTCTCAGTTCTGTTATGTATGGATCAGAAGAATTCAAAAGGTAACGGAATAAGTTCTCGTTTGCTGTCTTCCTCGACATATTTCTTGTATGGCCTATTCGATACCTTTTTAAATCCTTGTTTCCACACTCTTGGGCTACACTTTTTTCTCGGAACTTAGTCACCAAACTCTGTACAAATGCATCCGACAATATGTGCCTTTATTATCTGAAACAATAATTTAAATGGTAAACCTAGTTGTGTTTATTTGTTTTTTTTTTTCTTTTAGAGTTGTTCATTTACCTATGAACTCATTAATAACAAAAAGATATGAATACATCATATCTTAACAGCCGCGCTCGCAACTGCGTTTTATTAGTGTAACACGTGCGTGACGGATTGAAGTCTCAAAATATTCAGGCGGGTAAAGTTTTTTTAAATAATTAGGGAATTAATCAAGTTACGTTTTGGTACAAAGTTCAAAGCTAGGCTCAGAAAGATAGTTTTTGTAACTCACGTATAATATTGTATATCGTTTAAGGCAACAGCAATTTACACCAAATTTTCAAATGACGATTTCGGATTGATAAATACTGATAAATAATCAAACAAGAATACTAAAATGAAGCAGTTACCTCGAATAATATCCTCCATGTCCAACTTTGCAAAAATGTTCACCCGAAGCACAAACATTTAGTCTCTAAACAACACTTTTAAAATACGTTTTTATCACACACTTGACAAACCATCCTAAAAAATATAGTTCACCCCTTAAACGTCCCTCTTTAAGGGGTGAACTATATTGTACACCACTTTAAGGCCCTTTCAGCTAATTTCTTATAACTTAACAAATTCAGTATTTTGGCCGCATTTTTGATATTTTGTCCCACTGTGGTGTGTGTAGTAAAAGGACTAAAAATTTCAGTGAAAGAATTTTTACAATCGGAGTATTCTAGCGAAAGATGTCGATTTATTTTGGAGAACTATAGGCATCGCAAGTTGAATATGAGGAGTTACTTCCTTCAAATCATGCAACGTCCAAAACTGTCGTATTAATTGATTTCATATACTATGTCCAAAAATGTCGATACCAGGAACTGGTGCATATGACGATGCATTTTAGGCAACTTTTATAACATAAGCAATTTTCGAAAAATCATCGACTTTCGAGATATTTGATCTTGAATATAAAAATGCCATAACTCTTTTTAAATGAAGCTAACTTAAATTATCTACATAACTGTGTCATTCATTTTACTGTTATCTATCTATTGCTGATATTTTAAAAAATGCTCAAAATAATATTTTCTCAAATTTTCCATAAAAATGTGTGTTCAACTTAAAATTAAAAAACAATGTAATTTACGATCAAATCAGAAGTTGAAATAAATTTGTTTTATTACCATCTAAACTAGTCTTATTTTAAAAAGGTTATGATATTTTCCTTATTTAAAAAAAAAATTGTATTGAAATTAAAATATCTCGAAAACCAGTGATTTTTCGAAGATTGTTCATATCATAAATGTCGCTTAAAATACAATGTGCTCATTCTTGGTTTTACACAAATGAATCATTGTTATTTTGGCCATAAAAATTTCAGCCTCCGAGAAGGGGTGACATCCACCCCCAGGGTAAAAGCGCAAGTTGGCACCATGTCACTTTTGATATCTGAGGCATACACTAACTTTTCCCAAATTTTCACGCAAATCGATGACGGTTGAAAGATTTTGGAAGCAAAAGCCTTCATTGACTGTACTATATGTGTAATCGCGAGAATTAAATTGAAGTACTGGAGTATCCTTACTTATTGTTAAAAGCATCGGTAGAGGTGTTTCAGAATCTCATGAGCCGCGAAATGCGCAAAAGGCAAAGTTTAATCTGAGTTATAAGTATGTTTTTGAAGACACTGGAGGCTGCCTTGCTGTATACATAAACAAGAGCTCGGGATAAATTGTAAACAATAAATATAATATTTTTAAGAAGTGTAACTGAGTCAACAGGACGGATTATGTCTCTGCGCATATGAAGGTCACAGCTCATGAGGTTTTAAAACACCTCTACGTACATTTAAAATCTTGTGTTTAGAGTAAATTTCAGAATGGGCCATAAAAACACTACTTCCTAATAAAACCGCGTACCAGAACTTCATAAAATGTTTTGCTCGTAAAAAACTAAAACCGATAAAATGTTCAGTAAGTTCCTTTTCATCTGCAAGCCGACAAAAACGTAGCGAATTTTACTGCTATTGCCGCGATGTTTTTATTGTACTAGTCGAAACAAAAACAATAAAAACTTCTACATATCTACCTATCGCGACGTCCTGCTGCCGTCGAATCGGCCCCCGTTGGATCGTCTCCTGCAGCTCCTACGTTCGGCATTATCAAAATTCTGAACATGTCAATCGCTGACTGTACACTCAGCGCGAGGCACTTATTGTGCCTCTAAGCACGTGCTGTAAGCTGGTGCATTCAAGTTTTTCTAGCTAGTGTACCGGGAAAGTCGCAAACTGGTCCAGGTTTTAAAAATATCGCGTTCACTTGAGAACGGATGTTTTATCATTGCCCTGTGCCCACGGAAAGACGACACCAAAGCTCCGTGACAGACTGTCGATGATTGTTAGTTATATCAAGAGTTGAGTTCTCAACATGCAATGGTTTATTAATAGTTTTTAATAATAATAATAAATTGTCTCTATGCAGGGCCGGCATCTTTTCAATTTAACGTGTGGTGCTCAGTGTAGTTATAAATATTGAGAAAGGGGGAACGGGGAAGGATACCGGAGGAGAAATCAACTTTGCAGACTTTTTTAGTTATTTATTATAATCATACAAGTATAGGGTGATCACATGGACGTTAGAACCTCTTTTAACTTGGTTAGTCTTGGAGTTACGTAACAAAGTTTAAAAATAAAAGCTATAGAAAATCATATGTTTTACAAAAATCGTTCTATTCTTACTCCATTTGAAAGGCCATAAATAGCTGTTTATTGATATATAAAACATAATATGTATCTTAAAATTTCTTTGCTCTAATTTACTATAAATTGACAATTTATCAAATTAGCCGTGGAAAACAAAAATATGTAATTTAAAGTAAACAGTACGTAAGTTACGTGAATATATTTTTTGATAACTAATTTTTATTTTTCGGATTACCACCATGACTTAATGGGAACAAAATATAAAATCTAGTAGTTTTTAGGAAAAATACTATGATTCATCATTAAAAATCACTTTTATGGCCTTTCAGATCTTAACACTAACCTAATAATTTCTTCATTCAGGCGTTTGTCGATAGCTGTTCTTTACCGGGCGCCAATATTCTTGACTGTGATGACGGTCTCGGATGATTAGAGGTCGAGCTTGAGCTCTTTGCCCCAATCATCGCTGTAGACCTGGACCGGCCTTGTAAGGCGTGGGCCCGCCTTTTACGACTACCCCCCCTGCAAATGCAGACGGTACAGGCGAAGTTAGCAAACCTCCCCTGGTCTTGGCTGTTGGACCCTGCCAGCTGGGTCGTTTCTTCTGGCGCTCTTCTGTCTTGAGTTTCTTTCTTCGCTGGCATGTCGGCTCCCGGGAGCGTCTTTAGTCTGTCAAATTTACCGGGGTACTCATAAACAGGGTTGGTAATAACATAAGCGCGCATGGGCGCGTTCTGTATGATCCTGCTGTACGAATCTTAAATAGCGCCATATGTTAACGCAGGCGAGGTACATTTTAGAAATTGTACATTCTAATAACAACTTAATAATAGTTGAGAACGATTGTATTTTTTCCAGAAACGTATCTAGTTGTCGCTGCGTATCTTGCTCAGCACCACCACATTGTTTTACGTGTGGTGCTCCAGCCTGCGAGCACCACTAGGGTCGCCGGCCCTGCCTCTATGAACAGAAATACAATTTTCTTAATCTAAACGCGAAGTTTAACTCGACAGTTATTCTCTGCCACTTGTATTTTTAGAAAAATTATTGTTAAAAATAATCTGCACGAATAAATTTGTAAAGGTATTTTTGTAATTGTATTTTTTCTTCGAATTCTCAATATTTTCGGTTATTTGATTACGCCAAAACCGGAAAATGTATTTGAAGAATTTTTACTTGTTTGTCTTGTCTTGTTTTTTCCTTCGTAATTCCAAAACGGCTGAACATATTTTGAATACATTATGTATTATTATACTCTGGTGGATTTGTTCAAGTTATGCATTAGCGAAATGCACTTTTTTGGCCGGTTGCTATTTTTAGAATTCTAGAAAACGCATTTTGTCATTAAAAATTATTTTGAAAATGTTATAACTTGAAAATTGTCGGTTATTTTGACCTGAAAATATTCACTTAGAAGTTTTAGAGGTGACTGATTATGAATCTGGCGTTTAAAAA
This sequence comes from Stenurella melanura, assembly GCA_963583905.1. Lineage (NCBI taxonomy): Eukaryota > Metazoa > Arthropoda > Insecta > Coleoptera > Cerambycidae > Stenurella > Stenurella melanura. Next base: position 224,874,719 of record OY757309.1, on the reverse strand, counting down.
ATAAATAAGTAAAATGGCGGCTTTATGTCCGAATTTAGGACCAGAATTATATAAAATTCTAGTAGTATTAATCAGTTCAAACATTGTAGCATATAGATGTCTACATTTTTAACAACTAAAGTGATGTTAAAAATTAAGAATACAAAACGACCAATCCAAAATGCTCCAATCAAAATCTAAAGGAAGGTATGGTTTTATCATAAAACACTGTGAATGTATAAGTTCTATTTATTACGTCTTTACAGTTCAAGAGCTTTTTAATATCTAATTGTAGGGTCGTGGTGTTGTCGGTATGGTTACAGAAATCTTCAGAGAATTAATATGTTTGCTAAGCATAATAAGAACGTCATCAAAAATAAAGCTGGAGCCTGTTATTGATACATAATTATTTGTTTAGTCTAAGGCAGCTAGAAGTGAATACAGTTTTTGTAGTTTAATTTACACCAAAACCAACACACCCCCTCAAAAAATGTATGAACTTATATTTGCTAGTTTACGGGGAGCTTAACAACTGATGGTCCAACATTCGTTGCAAGGGTTAAGGGAAAACCCCCTCAAAAACCTAACCAGACCATGAACTATTTAAATGAGTACTTTTAATAAGCAACTTATAACTAATGTTTCCATAGAATTTCCTTTTCTATTTTTCTTGCACTCCCATCTTCTCCCTGAGATCCCTGAACTGAGGTGATGGTAGAGCTTTGGTCAGTAGGTCGGCCTCCTGATGACCTGTAGGCAAATATTTCAAACAGACAGTGTTGTTCTCTACTTGCTCTCGTATAAAATGGTATTTAATGTCAATATGTTTAGAACGTTTATGACTAACTGGATTATTTGCCAGTGCTATACAACTTTGGTTGTCCTCATACAATATTATTGGTTTTGACATATTGACATTAATACTAACTAACAAAGATTTAATCCATAACGCCTCTTTTACTGCCTCAAATACAGCCATATATTCTGCCTCTGTTGAGGACACAGCAATTGAATTTTGTCATCGTGTAATCCATGTTACTGTACAATTTTCAAACATTTTAAATAAACAACCTGTTGTACTTTTAACGATCTAATTCATTATTTGCCCAGTCGGCATCAACATACCCTGTTAATGTTTCTTTGTAATTCTCGTTAATCTTATATATTAATTTCATGTTAATCGTTCCTTTTATATATTTTAATACTCGCTTTAAACATAGCCAAAGTTCTTTATTACATTTGTTTTGATATCTACTTAGTAAATTTACTGCAGTACATAAATCTGGCCGCGTACAAAGCATTGCGTACATTAAACAGCCGATTAGATTTCTACAAGGTGCATCATAGTTATCCTCTGAATTTAATGCTGAATAGTCCAGTTTCATAGGTAACGGTGTACTGACTGGGTTGCATTCATTCATTTTAAATTTTACTAGTACTGATTTTAAGTATGTGCTTTGATCGAGTGAAATTTCAGAACCAGGTCTATTTATTTTCATTCCAAGAAAATAATTTATTTCCTTTAAATCTACCATTTCAAATTGTTTCATTAAAAACTTCTTAAAATTATTCATTGTATTTATATCTTTTGTGGCGATGACTAAATCATCCACATATAATATTACATAGATGTTTTTATGAACATGACCCTTGTCTAAGAAATATAAACAATGATCTGCTGACGAATTTATAAAACCTCTTTCAATCATTACGTTATTAAAACACTCATACCAGCATCGAGCTGACTGCTTCAAACCGTATAAAGATTTATTTAGTTTACATACAATATTATTTGTTTGAACTACAACACCGTCAGGCACTCTCATATAAATAGTTTCTTTTAAAGTCCCATTAAGATATGCCGTCTTTACATCCATTTGGTGAATAAAAAGCTGAAATTGAAACGCAAGCACGCACCTAAATGTGCCAATACGCGCAACCGGCGCGAATGTTTCGTTATAATCTAATGTTTTTCTTTGGCTAAAACCGCGCGCTACTAAGCGGGCTTTATATCTTTCCAAATTTCCATTACTGTCTGCTTTTATTGTAAATACCCATTTACAGTCGACAATGTTTACATTACTTCGTCTCTGTATCAATGTCCACGTTTTATTTTGTTCTAACGATTTTAACTCGTCTTTTATAGCTTTTTCCCATTTTGTTCTATGCGCATTTTTAAAAACGTCTTGATAACACGTGGGAATATTATTTTCAAACATTTGATCACCTATCAAGTAATTATTAATATCGAAATCATGATCTTTATATGAAATTATTGGTTTATTTTTCAGCCTTTCGCTCCTTCTCACATCCTGCACTTTATTTAATTTCCTCTTTTTTGTAGAGGTACACGGACTTTCACTATCACTATCTGAGCTCATACTGGTTGGTTCAGAGACATCCTTTACTGAGGATGTTTGACCTTGAGTGCAATTTTCAGTGACACCTTTTTCACTAAGAGTTTGTTTGCACTTTTTATCGTCCGTTTGGCCAGGTGTGATTTTACCTACAGATTCACAATCAGCAGCACCCCCTGCTGAAGTATTTTCTGTACCTGTTTGTACATTTTTATCTGTATTTATTTCATTACCAATTTTAACAACGTCATCAAATTCTTGTCTTGATGTTTTATATGTAATTTCATCAAAAACTACATCACGTGCAACTATGAATTTTTCTGATTCCGGATTAAAAATTTTGTATCCATTTGGCACGTAACCCACGAGAATCCCTTTAGACGATTTACTATCGAATTTACCTTTTCTCGTTTTATTATGCACATACACCGTGCATCCGAATATTTTTAAATGACCTAATTTTGGCTTTTTATGATGCCACATTTCATACGGTGTCTTTTTGAACTTAATCGCTTTTGTTGGTGACCTATTCACCAAATAGGTTGCAGTTAAAATTGCCTCACCCCAGAAACGTTTATTTAAATCCGCACTATGCAACATTGCACGTGCCTTCTCCAGTAAAGTTCGATTCATCCTTTCTGCCCCTCCGTTTTGTTGTGGAGTATATGGCACCGTAAGATGATACGTTATCCCTTTTTGTTTACAGTATTCCTTCATTTCGCCAGATAAATATTCGCTACCGTTATCACTATACAAAGTGACCAATTTTGTATTAAAATGAGCTTCACTTTTTGCAACATAATCTTTAAAACAAGTGAATACTTCTGATTTATGTGTCATTAAATAAGTTACAGTATAATGAGTATAATCATCGATAAAATTCACAAAATAATTCTTTTTATCTATGGTAGATGGTGTAAACGGCCCACACAAATCTGAATGCACCACAAATAAAGGCCTTTGTATATACTCTTTATCTTTTATCCTGGCGAAAGGAAGACACACTTGTTTTCCGCTAATACAAGCTTCACATAGCGAATCAATAGGTTTAATATTCTTTAAACAAATATTGTCAGATGCTAATTCATTTACTTTAATTTTTGTAAATTTTTCTTTACTTATGTGACCCAAACGCTCATGCCACATTTTATTTTTTATCAATAATATTCGCCTCAGCCACGTGGCCTACAGCCCGTGCTGTTTTGTGCGCATTTTGTACTATTAATTCTATAATATACAAATTATTCATGCGCTTACCTTTAATTACTGTTGTATCTCCTTTAATGACTTCCACATGTCCAGTATCCGTAAATAATACCGACATTCCAGCCTCCTGGATGCGCCTTACGGATATGAGATTGGTTGGTACACTTTTGCTGTAGAGGACATTCTTCAGCTCGCCATTGTAGCCGAGTGAAGTGGTGACATTTATTCTGCCGATATGTGTCGCCTCGATGACAGTCCCTATTTTCGCCACAGTTATACGAATTGGCTCTTCCAGCTGTTCGCATTCGGTGAAAAGACTGAAATCCTTTATGATGTGCTCTGTTGCTCCGGAGTCCAGTACAAAACGCCTTGAAGCATTTTCTTCTTCATTGCAAATCATAAAAGCAAATGATTTATCAATTACTGCTGTTGACGCATTGGCTTCATGATTGTTTCTCTTCTTATGTTTGTCTTGTACCTTTAAACTTTGCTTATAAAAATAGCAATCTCGTTTAAGGTGATTTTTTCGCCCACAATAAAAACATTTTTTTACTTGCCGATTTTTAAACACAGGCTGATTACTTTTCGTAAACTTTCTGTTTTTATTTTCATGTGCAGTTGTGGTGCGAAAATGAAGGGCTTTCATACTTGTATCACCATTTTCTCGTACTAGATACTCTTCATGTTCCAACAGCATTCCTTTAAGAAATGCTAGCGTAAGTCTATCGTCACTCATAGTTTTAATTGCAGCTTTTATTTGCGCATAACTTGGTGGCAAAGAGTTTAGTGTGTACCATACTTTAGTCGTCTCACTAACTTCCCCGCCACTGGCAATCATATCCCGTACCATTTCGTCAATGTTTATCATGTGCTATTTCAGCGACGTACCTGGCTTAAGTTTGCAATTAAACAATCGATCCTGGAGACATAGCTGTGTTGATACCTTTTTACATGCGTAAATACCGTCAAATTTCTCCAAAATTTGCCGGGCTGTCGCACGACCTGGCGGTACTTGCGATACGATTGTGTCATCTAGGTACTCTATTAATGTCCCTCTGGCAAATCGTTCCCACTTTATCCACTCCTCAGTAATCGGTGTTGGTGGATCTTCAGTTAGCACGTTACTTGCACCTTCTTGCTCAATAATTTCTAATAGCCTAAATTTCCACATTAAATAATTCTCACCATTAAATGGTTTCAGATTGCGCTTTACTGCATTTAACACGCCACTGGCCATCGTTACTTTGCACTGTATTTTTACACTGTCTCAAGTTACAAATAAACACTCACTTGCGATAACACGCGGTATCTGGGCCCATAACCTAAAGGAAGGTATGGTTTTATCATAAAACACTGTGAATGTATAAGTTCTATTTATTACGTCTTTACAGTTCAAGAGCTTTTTAATATCTAATTGTAGGGTCGTGGTGTTGTCGGTATGGTTACAGAAATCTTCAGAGAATTAATATGTTTGCTAAGCATAATAAGAACGTCATCAAAAATAAAGCTGGAGCCTGTTATTGATACATAATTATTTGTTTAGTCTAAGGCAGCTAGAAGTGAATACAGTTTTTGTAGTTTAATTTACACCAAAACCAACAAAATCAAGCAAAATTCGCGAAATCTGATGAGTAATAATAAATATTTAATCAATAAATAAAAATATTCTCCAATAAATTTCAGAGTGTATTTTAAAATGAAGAAAATATGTATTAACATAAAAATACAATTTATAGATACAAGTTTAAAACAATGAAGCAATAATGAATTATTTTAAGCAGAATTTTTTGGATCTCTAGACTGAAAAGTGTATAAGTCACTTTATGGTTAAAAATATTGCAAAAATTTGAAAATTGCAAAATCACAAATTTTTCCAAATATAATGCTTTACAAACGTGTAGTAAAAAATTAAACAGTAAAAAAATATCAGTCTGTGATCATTTAGTTGTAATAGAATACTTTAACAGACCGTATTTGTATGTTTTTTGTACGCCTTTTTTGGCAATAATAATAACATTTTATTTTTTTCTATAATAAAATAAATTGAAATGGCTACAGAACCCTCTGTAATTAAGATACATGAACGCTGTCGGTGCTGTTAAATAACCTATATTTGACAATAGTAATTTATAATATCTTGTTGTTTCGTGGGATAAAAACACGTATTTCCCAAAAATTTAAATTTTTAGTTTTAATTTAAATTATGATTTATTTTTTAAAAAAAACATACTTTTTTAAGGACAAATAGAAATATCTCGGTTGAATATTACAAATGATATCCGTATATAATGCTTTACATGTCTATAGTATCAATTTTATTTGGCGGGACCGTCATCTACTTAGAAATTTCAAATACGGACCTGGAGTTTTTAGATCGTTTTTGGAAAGCATCTTGTAATACGACTTGAATTATGTAGCGCACTTAACGATTTTCCAACTTTTCATTGCAGTTAAACCGTTACTCAGAGCTGGATTAACTCAGAGGCAACGAGGCAATGCCTCGGGGCCTCCACCAAATGTACTCTTGAAATTTTCGGAGAATGTATATATAATAAATGTATTTATAAATAAAAAGCAGACCATCATTGATTGAATTTATTGAAAACTCTCCATTTGCATTAAATTTCAGAAACTGCTGACCTTCAGTAGGCCTCCACCAAGTTCCTCCCTCGTCGCAACCTCCGTCGCGTACACGAGCTCTTTGGCACGTCCTCGGACATAAAATCCAATGGAGTTAGGTCTGGGGAACTTGGAGGCCATTGAATAGGGCCATCCCGCCCAATTTACGCATACGCCTATAGTTTTTCAAAATGACGGCTGTCCCGCGCACTGGCGATTGATTGTAAGACAATATCTAGACAATGTATTCCCAAATGCGTGGATTGGGCGGGATGGCCCTATTCAATGGCGTCCACGTTTCCCAGACCTAACTCCGTTGGATTTTTATGTCTGGGGACGTCCAAAGAGCTCGCGTACACGACGGAGGTTGCGACTAGGGAGGAACTTGTCCTCTTGTCCAACGCATAGAAATGGCTTTCGGTACAATTAGGGAGGAAATACGACTTCATACAACAACTGTCGAAATACGAAGCAGATGTCGGGCCTGCATTCTCAAGAGAGACCAATACTTTGAGCAAGATTTTTAAATTTGTTTAATAAATGATAAAAATGTAACTGTTTCTTTATTTCAAGAAAACCAATGAACAAAAATAGATAGAAGATAGATTTTACTTCGCAAGAGTGAGATAACAGATTTTACCTGTTTGCCATGCATAATTTAAGCAAATATAATTTTTTATTCGAAATTTTGAATATTAGCCTTATGTGACCCGATTCATTAATTCGTAGCATGCAGAATTAATTCGTAGCATGCTAAAACTCAAAAGTATGACAAAATTGAATGACATTTTGTAAAAGGACACACATAAAAATAATGTTTTGATTAAAGAATCCATTCCATTGTTTCATATATACTCAAATAAATTCTTTTTAAAAAACAAATACTTTTGTTTCAGAAATAATTTATTTACTATAAGCTTTTTATAAGATTATATTTTATATTATTATTTTGTTATTATTTCTTCAGTTATTTTTGGAACAAGTGTTTGTTTTATACAAAGAATTTATTTATTTGCGTATATATGAAACAATGCATTCTTGAATCAAAACATTATTTCTATCTGTGGAGGATTTCTGAAGTCGTTAAGATAGGCAGAAATAACGGAACCTACACCTCAAAGTTTTACTACTCCTCTTTTTCACATCTCTTATAATTTGACATTCATGTTTTGTCAAATTCATTCGAACTATTAAAAAAAAATTTAAAGTGTTGCCAAGTATTGTCTAACATTTAATAGACATGGGACCGACTGCTTTACATCTCCTCCGAAGGATGGTATATCCGCTATGTAACCCCCGCCTAAAGTTACATACCTTCTACGCATGCGTTGATGTACAAGACGTTAGAAGCTGGACCGACCGCTGTGTTTTGCTGGACTAGTTGACCCATCCCGGTACTAACCGCGTTTGATGTTGCTGCAATTTCTTATCGAAATACGAGTATCGGCAGACATAGTTTTGCAAAAGTATTGAAATCTTTTAATTTTAATATCTCTTCGGTCAACTTACTGTTTGTAAGTAAGCAGTAATTATAGTAAAGCCTAACTGGTCTATACATGTTTTTAGAAAGCCATTGTCTTCCTGAAGAACGTTTCCAATATGTTGTTCTAATGTTTTGCAAATAATTCCACTTTTGTGGAAACATTTTACTTTCTGTGTTTAAATTCAGTTTACTTTTAATATCGTCAATTAATTTCAATTCAGAATTTAGATGCATATTCCGGGTTATGAAATTGCCAGTTTTTAAAAAATTTTAAATTTTAATTTTTAAATTTAATTTTTTTTTTAATTTCTGTTCTACTAATAGAACTTGTGCATCTGACGAGAAAAACGCAAGAGAACGTTTTTATGTAGAATTGTCTTGGCTAATCAGCAAAAATATCCACATGGAAAAATGTCACTAGTGTACCACTTTTTTTGGTAAAAAATATCAGAGGACATGTTTGCAAGGACGCCACTGGTGAAGCTATAAAATAACTTTTCGAACTCAAATATGTAGTTTAATATCCTATTAACACATACCAAAATTGAAAATGAATAAAATAATATCTAAACTACTTTCTGAGATATTAAAAAATAACTATTAAAAAAAAAATCATACACCCTGTAGCAAAAAATTGCAGCCTTTGCGGATATATGTTCATATGAACTTTCCTTCATAAAATAACCTAAGGAATCACACCCTGAAATATTAGCACGTCATTAAGGAACACTCTGTATATTTCTATTAAAGACGCCTTTAAGAAATTTAAATTAAAGTGTGCAAGTGCATGCAATTTTTTGTAAACCTAAGTGAATATGTAATGTGAAAGTAACAGCTCTGTTTTAGGTAATGTTTTGAATAAGATAATACCATAAATAACAATCTAATTATAATCAAAATATTTAACAAAAAAGAAAAAGAAAAATGTAACATATCTTTAACAAAAAGATTACTACAGAAAAGATTCTACACAACAGTACACAACATCAGTTTTATCCAATACAAAAGCACGAATAAATAGAGAAAAGTCGTGCCTAATATCTTTATTAATTTATTTCTAGATGGTAATTTCCTCTACTAGTATTGTTATACATTGATAATTTTTGTGGATTTTGTCTTACTACGAATTAATTCTATCCCACTGAGCGGCAGTGAACGTAAAATGTATTCCCTAGTTCATTTGATATGTTTTTCGCTACCCTTCGTGGTATTGAAAATTTTAGAAACCAAATCCAAAATATTTTCGTCAAACTCACATATTACCTTATTATAGCATTGGACCTTTCTGTTTCACGTAAGAGCCATTCGTATTTATAAATATCTGTATAACCTAACTTTTAATTCGTGACCAGGGACAGTTGGCGGGTGACCGGTTGCGCGTTTCCACGGCAACGGGTCGATGCTTTGGTCGTAAAGTTTTATGGTCTCTGGCGTAGACGCACGCAGCCGGCGTCGCGGCGGTAGCGACGCTCTCTGCTGTGATTCAACGGTCGGTAGCAGCGCCGTTATGTCTGCCCTGAGCTCGTAAAATACAGCGGCGTGCACCAGTTCAACCCCCTCACGTGGGGGAGATAACGTGGTTTATGACCGCTGTTAAAACATGAGCGCGCAGGGCTGCCACGAACCCTGGGCGAGGTATTTAACACTTTGGCAATAAAACTTCTCCACCCGGTTTTAGTGTTGTGGGAAAATGGAAGCCGTAATAAAGCAGGGAAGCGAATTCTGATCATTAGTCGGCGAAAAATTGTTTTTTCATTTTATGATATAAAACGAAAACTAGGTACTTATTTTTAACGAACCCGTTTGAAATTATAATGCTTATTACTTGCGAGGCGCGATTGGCGTCTTTTTAATTCGTGAATGGAGAAATAACGATATGTAATATGAATGTAACGAAGTTAATTAAACTAATTATTTTGTGCCATCAGGATAAAATGGGAGGGAATCTTTGGCGTTTTCCGTGCTTTTTATTTTAATAACGTTGTTAATTAAATATTTAAAAATTTTAATGAAAAAACCTCTGCGCCAAACGGATCAGACAGAGGTTGGTTCTTGAGTACTTGACTGTTTCAAAAAGTCTCACACCTAAAAATATATAAACTAGAACAATGTTATAAACAAAATACCCAATAAAAAGTAAGAAAATCTGAATATGACACAAATAAACAATTACAGACAATAACGTTATTAAACCGACGAGTCTAATTTTTTTAAACTTTACGTAGGTATCGCATTAACCCATTATTTCTTTTGAAAAGGATATTTTAAAATGTGCGTTGGAAACTTCACGGTATAGCCAAGTTTTACTTCTAACCCTTGATTTTTCAATGGTTTTCTTAAGCTAGAAATATTGTGTGTGTGTATGTATGTATGTTCAAATTAGTACAATCAATGAAGGCTTTTGCTTCCGAAATATTTCAACCGTCATCGATTTGCGTGAAAATTTGGGAAAAGTTAGTGTATGCCTCAGATATCAAAAGTAACATGGTGCCAACTTGCGCTTTTACCCCCTGGGGGTGGATGCCACCCCTTCTCGGGGGCTGAAAATTTTATGGCCAAAATAACCCCGAGAGTCGATAGAGAACCTAATTCTAAGCAAAAAATATTCTATGAAGTTTTTTCGAAAACTCCATACTTTTTAGTTATTCGTGATTGAAAACTCGCCATTTTCATTAAAAAAATGACACTTTTCAACGGTTTTTTACGAATAACTCGAAAATTACGCGACTAATGAAAAAAAAGTTTAAGGGACATAATTGTAGCTTATAAAAAAACAGAGATTCGTTTTTTTAGAAATATCCTAGGTGCAATATAAAGGGAGATATGGTTGACGAAAGGAAACTTTTTTTTGAGAGTGCTCGAATCGGTGCATTCAACTTGAAATAACGGAAAAATAATCGACTTTAGGGGTATAATGCTAATAACAATTTTTGTAGTGCTTGAAAAGACCTTGAAAATGAGTACTGTAAAAAGTCGATTGCATTTAAATTAAGCGAGATACAGTGCCAAAAATATTGACTACTCAACTTTTTTAAGAAAAAATGAACAGTAAAATTAACCTCACGACCACCAGAATTGAAATGCATCATTTTCCTCCTACGATATGTTTTACTTTAGTGTTATTCATATGCTCCAAAAGTTTTACTGATTTAAAATGCATGCTTTTTGAAAAACGTCAATTTTAATTTTAACGTGTTTTTTGAATTATTCTAAAAAATTTTCTTTTTTCTAAATAACTTCGAAAGGGTGATAGATACGTAAAATTTAGTATAAAACAAAAATATAGATTTTTTTTCAATAAAAATGTTGGTGTTTTAAAAAAATTTTACGATGAAAAATAATGAAGATATAGGCGATTGAAGTTGATACCAACGTGTTAGTAACAACTGTTCTGAGCCCTTTAACCCTTTAGCTTTAAAAATCTAAGGGCGCCGAACCTCCGAAAAGCCCTTAGTCTTGTAGTCCATCAAGTTACCTTTAAAATTGTTTTTAGATGGGCCCAATAGCATGAAAATTGACGGAGATATCGTCAAAAAACCAATTTCATTTTTTCAGAGAAATTTTTGGAGTAAGCAATTTGTACCTAAAAATAGTGCAGTGAAATTATCATCTCTTGTGCCAACTGTTGGTGCACTAGATGAACATATTAAAAGGTTTTATTTGCAAACCCAGCTATGGCTTGGCAATAAAAATATCCGTCCAGTTGACTGGGGATGGTTTATTGTTGAAGGTTCATTACAGTCAATCAAAACTGCAAATCCGCCTGCACCTGAAGAACTACTCCAAATGATATTTTGCAACTGCAAAAAAGGTTGCGGCGCCTCTTGCAGTTGCCGAAGAGTTGGTCTATTTTGCAATGCTACATGTGGAACATGCAGTGGTGGAAGTTGTAGAATTGTCCTTCATTTGACCAGGAAGAAGAAATCGAACGTGATAATAGCTCTGATGAAGAGTAGTTTGAAAATCAGGATGTTGTAATTTTTATACATTAATATTTGATAAAAAATAAAAAAACTTTGAAATGTTATATATTGCAATGCTTATTTTAATCTAAATCTAAACTAATAAATTGAACTATTATAAGCCACGGATACACTAGTAAAATGTTTTAAAATCTTAAGAAAACGATTTTTCACCAATTTATACATAAAGGGCAATTTTGGGGGTTGAAAATTAGAAATAAATAAATACAATAAAATATATCATAAGCAGTGAAAACGATTATGGAAAACTGAAGTTAATAAAGCTGATAAAAAATTGTTTTTAATTGATTCTAAAGTTAGGGGTGGATTCTAGGGGTTGAAATTACACAATAAATTGATAAATAAATTAATTAATAAACTTGTAAATATTCAGTAGAATCCATTTTTATTTATCTTTTATTGGAAACCCAGACTTGAAAGAGTTAAATCTGCTAAAAAATAATGTTTTCTTTAATTTTAGGAGAAGGGGTAGTTTTTAAGGGATGAAAATTTACAATTCATAAATAAATTATACATAATGAGCACTAAACAATTCTTTGTTTCGTTAATGTGCGATTTCACATGACAGAAAGACAAAAAAAAAATATTTTTTCCTGATTTTCGACTTTACGGGGTAGTTTTTAAGGGTTAAAAACTTTATGGAAATCATACATCATGCTTCAAAATGTTAAAGAATATTTATTCTACATAACTAAGTAAGATTTCATTGATAGAATGCTTAAATTAGCATTTTTTTTCAATTTTTCAAAAAAGGGGTTGATTTCACCCCTAAAACGCAAAAAGCGCAATTCCGCACAATGTCACTTTTGAAGATAAGGGTAAAACAAGCCAGCTCCCAAATTTTCAGAAAAATCGATGACGGTTGAAAGATTTCGGAAGCAATAGCTTATTTTTACCTTCATTGACTGTACTAAATCTAGTGATCGAATTTTTGACCACTTTCCGATATCCAAACATGCAGAAATTTTGCACACCGCTTTGGTTCTGAAGACAATACAATATATAGTAAATTCAATATTATTTTAGGTCCAATATGGCGGCCACCACAAAATGGCGGAATACCTTTTTCTTGACAACCCCCTCGACATGGATGTTAAATGAACGGGCATATAAAGTAGAATACAATAAGCTGTGTGACGTTATTCTAAATCCAATGTGTCGGCCGGCACAAAATGGCGAATCACTTATTTTTTTACAGCCCCTCAAATGAAAGGGGATGACAAGTACAATACAATAAGCTGTGTGACGTTATTCTAAATCCAGTATGGCGGTCGGCGCAAAATGGCGGCTTACCTATTTCTTTACAACCTCCTTGATAGGGGTATCAAATGAAAGAGTAAACACAATGAGACAAGAGTAAACGAAATAATGGCGGTTGAATAAAAAAAAATGAGGCAGACAGGAAACTAAAAAGTAAAAAATAAATAAATTTAAAAAAAATTAAATAATGGTTCTCTTTTAAGACTGAATAGCATTAAAAAGTAGAAAATAATTTTTATTCATTAAATTACAAAATGATGATGAAAGAGAAAACCATTGGGAGCTCATAAAATATTGTTGTTACTGTTATAATACAACATACTATTCATAACGTTTTATCACAATGCTGATTGTTGATAAAGGTAATATATTATATTTTTCTTCGCAACTTCGTCTCTCTTATTACATAATGTAGTGTCTAACTCCGACCGGGTCTGGCACGATTTAAAGGTGGCTGTTAAAAACTGCTGCTTATGCAATCCAACGCTGGGTCTTCATTATAATTTCGTGCCCGGCGTCATGCGGTACGTAACCGAACGGTGGTGAAAAAGAAATGAAATATTTCGAAAAGAAGTGATCATAGTGCTAGTTCTGATTTACATTCATCCCAGTGACTTCATAAAAGTGGAAGATATAAAACACTACGCAGAAATTGGCATAGGCTTAAGCGAAATCTAAGACCTTCTTTGTCACTGTTAAAAGACGAAGGCGAAAATACGGTTCGTAAGTACACAGATTGACAGATTTGTCTATAGTAGGTACTCGATACCAAGTTTTTTGTAAACGTGATATATATCAAGTTATTCATGCAATTTGCTTTGTTTTCAATTAAAAGTCAAATGACCGATATATGTAACATTCAACTATATTCTCTCTTCTAACCCATTAAATAAACCAGAAAAATAAACATTGGTCGACGGCTAAGACGTATTTTAATTTATTATATATTATATTATTACATAGAGAATGATGATTTAAGAACGTTTTAAAAATAGTACCTATCAGTTGGGTGAGTTTATACAATAGTACCTTATATTATAATGTCACCAGTTTTATATCGGGGCATTAACCCGGCGAACTTTGTTTCCCTAAAAATTCTACTTTTTATTAAATCATTAGATGTAAGAAACGGTACTGGTATTGACTGACTGCTGACAGTGCTGACTGATAAAAGCACTTGTCTTGGCAGCGTTAGCACATATCAACTATTAGAGAATATTTGTGGGTTATTTCTTGGAAAGCAAACTTGCATTATGCTTTGCTTATGTTAATGAATAATACTATAGAGGAGAGAAGGATAGTAAGGAGAGAGTAATAGTACAGTAATTTTAATATAAATAAATCAATGGAAGAAGCGTGAACTGAACGTTACGCTTTCGTTTGAAGAATTTTATATAAATATTTATGGTTTAAACAGGACATATCTACTGTAATTTTTTGGAAATTCTTACAATCACGCAAATATCCCAGAAATGTTCTAGGAGACCGACATTTACAAGATATACATATATGAGTCGGGTTAATTGCATTGAGGTACAGTATTACCTTATTTCACACTTCATTCGTATTTCTATATATTATACAGTTACAACATTAACAGATACTGTTCACCGCACTTTTCACCAGATGATGAACAGTGCAACTTATTATTTTAACAAAAATTTAAATGTTATCACATTACAACTGTATCAGAAATGCCGTATAGAAAGTCTGGTATTTACAGAAACCATGGCGATTATTACCTACACAATATTAAAACACCTATATTCAGTTTACAAATCCAGCTTTTTTCTCATTACTCAGGGAACTATTTCTCATCTTCCCATTTGTCAAACGCGACACAATACAGTTGGCCCTTTGGGTCCTATAGCATTCTTAAGCAGTGACTATTTCAATTTGTAATTGTTTCGAGTATGGCTATGTAAACCAGTGTCAGGGTTACTTCATTCTTTAACTGAATACAATATAAGCTCTACAGATGTGGAGTGTGAGACTCAATATACACTAGCTGGGTAATTTGCATTTAGGTATAATAAGCCCTTATTTAGCACCTCACTTATCCTAAATATTATACAACTGAGGTCAACTGTTATTTTGCTAAAAATTCTACAATTCATTAAATCATGCACGCAAATGTCTCAGAAATATATTGATTGAAGTCTGGCATTTACAGATGCTACGGCGATTATACATACACATTTTCAACGAAAACTATGCATTACAGATTTGGGCCGTGGTACCCAATATACGTTAGTAGGATTAGTGTCAATTAGGTTCAACAATCCTTTGTTTAAGACATCACTAATTTTATGTATATCATATAGCCCAGGCATTAACAGATGTCTGTTGATTAGCTCAGTAGGTTAGATTCGGCAGTCCTTTATTAAATATCTCAGTAATTTCCTGTGTATTATATAGCTGAGGCATTAACAGATGCCTTGAGTGAACAGCATAAATGCCTGGCATTTACAGATGTCAAGGCGATTAATACCTACACAATTTTAACCTAAGCCCTGCACTTACAGATGCACAAACTATAGGAGCAACGCCAGAATCCTCCTATGAGGACATGAATGAAACTAACTAATATTCTGCATATTTTATAACCGAGGTATTAACAGATACCTCCGGTGAACAGCAAAAATGCCAGGCATTTACAGATGTCGCGGCGATTGGTACCTATACAATTTCAGATATCTCCGGTGAACAGCAAAAATGCCACGCATTTACAGATGTCGCGGCGATTGGTACCTACATAGTTTTAACATAAGTCCTGCATTTACAGATGTATGCAGTAAAACTCCCCTCACAAAGTATGGGGCAACACCAGAACTTTCCAATGAGAGGATAAATGAGATATTAGTAATAATATATCCCCTATACAACAAGATATTCTTCTTGCTCTCGGGAAAAAGAAAAATCGTCGATAGGAGAACTGAACGGATATAATACTCAAAAAAAAAAAAAAAAACTTTCGAAAGTTAGACGAGTCATCTTCAAATGGGTGTATTTAGAGAAGATAAGTAAATTTTTGAACTACAAAACTGCTGGCCGCGAGACTCCTTGCCTTATCAACACTTTTCAACAAATTGTTACTGATTTCAACAAAAACATTGATTCGAAGGCGAAGTAATTTTCCCACTTGACAGATGTATCAAAGGTAATTGCAGTGCTCTTTCATTTCATCTAGCTAGATGTACTTGATAATATCGTTTCTAAACGAAAGCTGTCGTAAGACAATTCAAGATATTCCAATAGTCGAAAACTTGTTGGAGCATAATTCCAAGCAGACGCTATTCGTTAATGTTTAGACGAGCAAAATATATACAGGAAGCGTAAAGAATTTTTAGGCTTGGCAGGTTTATATCAAGGACCCGGCCATACCTGACCGGACATAATATGTTAGTACCTAATGCTATTAATAAAACCTTCTAAATTAATCAGTTCGTATAAATCGGGCACATACCAAGGACCCGACCATACTGCCAGGGGATATAAAACATCAGTACCTAACCCTAATATAAATCTGTCTGAAGGTAGGCAATTCACATTAATTATACACCAATTGTGAGAAATTGACTGCATAGAAAATGCAAGCATATGTTTCACGCATCTTTCTCAATTTTTAAGAGAAAAGCTAAAGGCAGAATAAATAGGACTTATGCTAAATGTAAAACAACAATATAAAATCATAAGTACTCCATGCTTTAATTTAGAAAAGTACAAAGTAAGCCAAAACATATCCATAAGGATTATTTCCTGTCTTACTAAAATAACAGAAATAAATAAATAAGAAAATAAAAATGAAAAAAAAAAACAAGGAAATATTTTCTAGATATTTCCTTCTCTTAAAATCATTGGGAACATTTACCAATCTACAAAAACCCACTCAAGGATGCGTCTTTATAAGCTTCAAAATCAATCACTCTTGTCTGGTTCTGGAGACATTAAAATACAGATATTAGTACTTCATTTTAAATAAATAAATAACCACAAGATTAACTTTTGGAATTTAGAAACGTCTATGAATTCAAGCATTTCTAAAAAATTAGAGAAGTTCATACTGTTAACAATATCACAGCTATTCCCTGCGTTAACCATATGGGGTGTCCGATTCTCCAGGTAAAATATTATTTTTCGACTTTAGCATTATTGTGAGAAAAAACACCCTTAAATTTTTCGCATTCTGCATTTAATCGGGGGAAAAATGAACAAGGAACAGCAAAGACATCCAATGAGCTCAGAATACCAATTGTTGGAAACAAATTAAAAAGAAAAAATAGTTAAATACTCAGCTATTTCCTCTAAAATATCAAACATAAATATATAAATTTTGGGGCTCAGATACGCATTCTGTAAAAGTTGATGCGTTCGCAGTGAACTTGAAACTGTACATAATTTTTTTTTTCTACCCCGTCTCTTTATTTTTCCACAATTGAGAGGGCGTTACTCACTGACCATAAAGGCAGTGAAATTTCCGAGGAAATAAGTCAGGCAGAAGAACGCACTAATCAAACCAACATTCCTGATAATATATATAAAGGAACCATCAAGCAATACATATTGCCATATACTAAAATGTATAAAATCAAGCACAGCAGGCAGTGGCGCATCTTGCTGAACAACAAATTTTTAACAGTCAGCGCTATATCTAATTTTAGCTTACCACTTCACTGACGAGGCATTACTCAAAAGAGTTATTATGGAATTCTTCAACATCAGATCTTTGAAAATTGGCACATGCTCTTACTTGAGGCCCTCGATTATATGCAAAAGCTTTATTCTCTTACAACCCTAGTATTGGAAAAATTATTATAAAAAAAAACAAAAAAAAAAAACGTTAAAACTTCTATCTTTAACGGTTTGGCAGGTACCACAAAGATCAAGCAATTTTAAAAATGTCATCAGAAAAGAGCGAAAAAGAAAAAAAAAACAAAACAAAAAAAAGTCAGATCTTAACAGACTGAGACCAAACTTAGTATTACCTGTTTCTTGTGTAACATCGACATTAAGATATTACCTTATCAAAACTTTAGCGATAAGTAGTCAAACGAGAACCTAATTTATACTACCATTTTATCCAGTCATGAGCAAAACAATCAGTAGATGTAGATTCTATAGCCACAGCAACGTATGGCACGCTACAATATCAATAGCTCTCAGAGGAAAGTTGAATCTTGCATTAATTCATAAAACTACTAACTAAATAGAAAAGTTTTGCAACATTATATGATAAATCGTTAGTCACAAACTTTGGTGAATCTACAAACAAAATACTGTGGTATAATGATAATAGTAATAAAACTATTACAGCCTCGATTAGAGAGGTTAGTTCGCAGTACTCTAAACAGCTACATTATGTAATAAGAGAGACGAAGTTGCGAAGAAAAATTAATAGATCAATCGACTTACCTGAAGGAAGTTCGATCTTAATTTTTCGAGCAACTTCGTCGAACCTTATTACGGGCCCGCCCGAAGTAGCGCCATACGCACCCAACCCCGCGAACTAACCATACCAAGCTATCGAAATTATAATGAAGACCCAGCGTTGGATTGCATAAGCAGCAGTTTTTAACAGCCAGACCCGGTCGGAGTTGTACACTACATTATGTAATAAGGTTCGACGAAGTTGCTCGAAAAATTAAGATCGAACTTCCTTCAGGTAAGTCGATTGATCTATTAATTTTATGAGCGTGCAATGGTCTACTTTTTCATCATCATTTTGTAATTTAATCACTGAATAAAAATTGTTTTCTACTTTTTAGTGCAATTCGGTTTTAGAAGAAAACCATTGTTTAAATATATTTGTTTTTAATGTTTATTCAATTATTCAAAATCAGAAACTTTCCGGCCTGGGCGCTCAAGTATTTATAAAAAAAAATTATGAAACTTTTTAAGTTGAATTGACTATATCTGAAAATTTGGTATAAAAACTAATTGAATACTGCGATCGATTACTTGTTTGATGAAGACATGCCCTTAAAAAATACCAAGGAAAAGTTTTTGGCCAATAATTAAAAAAAAACAGATTCATTAATCTCTTTTACAAGAAGCCGGTTTAATAGTTATTTAAGATACAAGTGTAAAAAGCCATTCTTTATTGCACGAATGGCTAGATTAAAAATACGAGTGAAGCGAGTGTTTTTAAAAGCCATGAGTGCAATAAAGAGGCTTTTTACAAGTGTCTTACAACGTTTTATCTTCGATCGATCCAACTATTGTAAGAAATTGGCAATTTTTTATGAATGTTTGTAAAACTGTATCAACCCTATTCGAGTTGTAGTTGAAATTGCAATTCTAATTTTGTTACTTCATGGTCGTGACTGAAAATCTGTGATGCTAGTAACTAAGGAAACGATATTATAAATAAACTGGCGTAGTTGAAGTCGCCATTGTTGTTCTTGAACGTTTGAATTAAAATATCAAGTTATAATGTTTAATGGTGATTATAGTAATGTAAAAGAGTTTCAAAATACTCCCCCAAGAGTTATGAAGATGGCACAAGCGGCAACGTCACGAAAACAATATGAGTTGGTGTTTTGAAGATAGTGAAGAATCTCACGGAAAATGTGTTCTTTGCGTATTTTTCAGAAAGAGCAAAGCATATATAACCTTCCAGTCTTTGGTCGGAATATTCAATGGTGAAAGCTTTACTATAGCTGAAAAGGACATCGATCTTAGATAGTTTTCTAAGTTAACCGCATACTTATATGAAGCGGTAGTCTGTAGGATACCGTTCCAAGAAATCTAAAGTGTTTAACAAAGATGAAATATACACATTTGTAAACGAAGCACCTAATGATAGATAAGATATATTTAATGATGAAGGTTGTAGCAATTTTTGGCATTGCCGGTGCATGCAGAAGAGACGAGTTTTATAAAATAAGCGTTGGCGATTTGCAAGATATTGGTAATATGTTGATAGTGAGAATTCCAACGTCAAAAACAAATAAATCTCGAACTTTTATTATTGACCGTAAAACGAAAGACTTGGAAAATATGGTTGAAATTTATAGAAAATACTCCAATCTTAGGTCAAGCAGCAACAAAACATGATCGACCGTTTGTGAACTACCGTAATGGAAAGTGATCTGGTCAGCCGATAGGTATTAATACCTTTGGGAAAATACCAAGCGAAATTGCGAGATATCTTGGGTTGCCCAATGCACATGAGTATACTAGTCATAGTTTCAGAAGGTCATCTGCCACCATGCTTACAGATGCAGGAGGGGATGTCTTACAGCTGAAGAGGCATGGTGGCTGGAAGTCATCGACGGTGGCAGAATCTTAGTTGAAAAATCAAACGATGGCTTTGACGCTAATGATATACTGCCTACTACATCGAGGAGTCATGAGTTGCCTAGAATTCATATTGAAAATTGTGCTAATTGCAAAGTAGAAGTAAATATTGTTAAAAATTAATATTGAATAAAATACTGTTGTCCTTACTGATAAATTTTTTAGAAATCGTGCAATAAAAACGTGCAATAAAAATTTTTATTGCACAGTTTCATATAAAAGGCCACTTTTTACACTGGAAATGATGTAAAAAACTGTTACTTTTTACGCGATCATAGATAAAATAATTTTGAATGTAGTCAAGCAGAAAGTGATACTGACGTCTTGATTATACAGCTCTAGAATCAGCTCTAGATCGTACGATAGATGAGAACAATGTGAACTCTTTTCATGTAGTTGTTACGGCACAAGACATTAACATTCTAAGTTTTATTAATGTCTTTATCATCAGATGATAAAGAAATAATATAATTTTTAAAGCCATCAAAAAATAACGTAATACAGAAAGTTTTCTCGACCAAAATTAAGTTGAAAAAGTTTCCAAATGTGAGAAAAGAAGATCTTTTGTTTATTCTCACGCCTTCACAGGATGTGATACTACATCTGCTATAAAAATAGGAAAGGTAATAGTAAATTTGTTTAGCAATGACAAATGATTACAGCAGGAAATTTTATGACTGAAAATCAAGATGAAGAACAATTTTTTAATGCTGGTATGAAATGTATTCTTGCACTCTACGACGTAAAGAGAGCTAATGATTTAAATGAATTAATGTAACAGATGGTGCGGCCAAACAGCGCCTTAAGAAAATTTTAACGATGAGAAAATGTTACATGAAACAGCAGCAACTTTTACGACTGATAAGATGAAGAACGACATTTTAATGAGTTAATTGAATTAAGATAACAGATGGTGTGACCAAACAGCGACTTAAACGAGTGTATTTGCAAGTTCAGCAGTGGAAAAGTAATTTGTCAATATCCCCGAACAATGGGGGTGGAAGAAAGATAATTGTTTTATTGTCAATTATCATGACGTAGTCCGCAGCACTAGACAAACTCTTGAAAATCATTATCTGCTCTTGCAAAACTGGATGTGGTCCAGCATGTGGCTGTAGAGAAGAGTGAATTGTTCACCTGCATGTATTGCTGCAGTGCAACTACTGCAACAATCACTCACTAATAGATGACAATGAAGACTGCCAAATCACAAAGAATCAAAATTGAAACCAACTAGTTCACGAAAATTAGCATTTGACAAGGACAAAATTAGTAATAATCTGAATTTTTGCACAGACGTTCTTTGAGGTGTCCCAAACCCAAATCCACAAAATCACACAAATCCCAACATGGCTACCCAAGATCTTGATCTATGCATCTATGCATCGGATGCCCATGAGATCAATGTGAAAGTTGTAGAGAATTAAATTATTTACAAGTTGTCTTTTTATTTTTTAACAACCTCCCCTTCTTTCCGAGATATTCAATATCTCGCTCCAAAAGAATCACACGGCAATGAAGTTAACATGAAAGTTGGAGAGAACTCAAGTATCTACAAGATTGGTATTTTACATTTTTTCCCAAAGTCTCGCCGTTTTCGAGATATTCAAGGTCGAAGTTTCAGGAAACGGTTTTTTGCAAATATCTTGCTTCCTAGACCCCGATACGTCCCATGCATAGGAAGCGAGATATTCGCGGAGAATCGTTTTTTTAAACTTCGACCTTGAATATCTCGAAATGGGCGAGGTTTTGGGAAAAAGTGCAAAATACCAATCTTGTAGATAATTAATTGTTGCTTATTTTATATCACCCACTTGAAAAAGGGACCGCATCCATCCAGATATAGATTTTACGGTCAAGCAGTACACTTTCTCGGGTTGTTTATATACACTCTTTTGTGTTGATTTATTCAACCAACCTAATTTAAACCAACCAGACTCGTGCTAATTCACATCAATCAATGCAGAATTGTTTACGCCTTAATTCAATACAATTTCGACGTTTTGTTGCCGTTTTATCCGGATTTATCTCGAGATCTTGTAGGAGCCACGAAACACACGTCTGTCACCGAATTCGACACACGTTGAACTCCACCTCAAAATTATTGTCAATGGCATTGTGTGAAAACTGTGGACCCAATTTGAAATGTTCTTCTGAGGAGACTCATCGAAAAATCACTTAAGTAATTCTATTGGAACCGAAATTCTGCGTGTTGTACAGGGTACTCCCAATTCCACATTCGGCGTACCCCTGGGAGATATTTAATAAAATCATTCTGATGGGCCTTCGACTACAGCACCATTAGTAAGTTCTTTAGAGAAAATCACAAAGGACCCCGCACAATCCTTATGGATTTTGCTTCTCGGTCAATTGTTTTGAAACTTTGGGAAAATAGATCAACAGATCAACGTAATTTAAGTTCCAATGTTCAGACATAAACGGTTTTATTTTAAGACAAAATGCAGTTCTGTTCCATTTATTAAGATGTATGTATTTAAGAATACCGAGTTTTCTGACCCGCTGAACTTGAATCCGAGGTCCGATTCACGATAACGACAGTTGGCAGCCCTGTTTACTGGTAACAGATAACGCTAAAACGGGCCTAGATAGCCCATTATTGAGAATTTTGAAAAATGTATATCCGAGTTCGGATTGACGATTATAACAATTGACAATCCTGTTCACTGATAAGAGATAACCCCATTAACATGATATTGTTATGCATCACCCTAGAAAGTGGAGACTGGTACGCCCATGATTAATAGTCAATAGATGTTCTAGAAATTTGTAGAAAGAAATCGAATTTTCTGGAGTGTGGTGGGAGAAGATTCTCGATTTGGTTCTAGATGACTCTGGAAGCATCTTTAGAGTACATATAAGGCGAATGTAACCACGCAGAAGAAGAAGAAGTTGAAAAGTGACATGCCAAAGGTTAGAAATCTGAGAAACACAAAGTAGCACACATTGCTAATGGTTATTTTAGTAAAAGTGTATTTTATTTAAGGAAAATATTGTGTAGTTTCAGTAAGTTATTAAATAAAGTGTTAGTGTTTATCCCTTGTTGAAATTATTTGACAAGCACGGATCCTGAAAGGTGGTTTCAGCCTTCAGGGGTGAAAATACGCGGCAGTATTAATCAACTATAGCGCCAATCGTAAATTATGACTGGTGTGACGGAGAGAGGACCAACGCAAATTATCGAGAAGATATCAGACATCAAACTCTCGTAAGGTTACTCTTTCAAATGTACTGGTCGTGGAAGAGGTTTGCCTTGTTCGCAAAGCTGCAACGCCGGCGTCACTACTGAATGCATTCAATGAAGCTTTTGTCAAATATTGTTTATATCAAATAAAATATTTGATAAATTGAAATTATATCTAAACATTATTAATATTAATGATTCATAGCCGATTTTCCTTTATCAACATCAGGATTTATGCAATTATTTTGCACTAATTCATTAAAATGAAATCAATGAATGGTAACAATTTTCGTGAATAATTTATTTCATGGAATAATCCATCTGAATTTTAATAGTTTTTAAATAGATGGGCGGAAAGTATTCAGAAACAAATAACATACTTGTAATATGTCCGTTCATGTATTAAAATGTTAGATGTTCAACAGACTATATACAGGGTGGGGCAATAGTGCGTCGGACCTCGATATCTCGAGTTCTACGATAGCTAGAATTTTTTTTTAAATCGAAAGTAAACTGGATAAAAAAGTCTATAACTGGAAATTATTTTCAAACATACAGGACGAGCCAAGACGAAATTACAGGACCAAATGCCTATTTTTGAAAATGGAATGCTAAGTATATCAGTACATTTTTTGAAGCCTCCTTCTAGACTCTATTCATTCCTATATTAGTATTGAATATCTCCCAACCACTTGGATGTAATGAATTTTTTTGTTGAAATAATGCAATCTGCAGATGGATATTAAAAAAATCACCACAGTCACAATTTTGGGTTTTAAGAAAAACTTATGTATATACCAGTTACGAGTCATCTAATTAATGTTTTTGAATCATTTCCATTTCCTAAAACTTTACAGGGTGGCCAAAAATTATTTTTCAATTAAGAACTTTTAAAATTGAATTTTCTCATTTTTTTCAAATGGAACATCCTGTGTATTTTACGTAATGTAGAAATGAAAAACGAACAATTTTGGAAGTACTTCCCTATGGTTTATTGCAACCATTTTCGTTTTATAAATAAATGTGTCAAATTCAAGAATAAACTTAAAGAAAGAGGTTCCCTCAAATAATTCATTAGAAAAATTTATAAGTGTGCGACGTGCTGCCCATTTTAATTGACACACGTCTTTATGCAATTTTGAAATGAGGCCATTTAGCGGGACCATTTTTTCCAATCCATTGAAATGAGTAAATAATATTTAACAGGTCTTTACTGTAATGTTTTTTGTACATTTTTCTGCCGTTTTCGTTATTCGACAAGCAATAAAACTTCAGTTTGGTATAAATTGTCGGAGCATTTATCACACTCATCGGTCGTTAGTTACAATTTGTATTGAATTTAAAATATTTGGAATTTTACAATATGAATTTTAATAAAGCGGAACTTCTAGACATGCTTTGGGCGAGTCAGACAGAAATTGTTTACTTGCCAATAGAATTTATCACCAACGTTTTCCTGAAAGAAGGATTCCTGATGTTAGCAGCTTCCAAAACCTTCTCGATAGATTTCTGGAGACTGGAAATATCGAATATAAAAAAGTGAAAGAATAAAACGTGTTGTGATCGAAGAAAATGAGTTTTCTGTGGTGCTGGCAACGGTTGAGATGAGGCAACTTTTCATAAAAATGGATTTGTTAATAGGTGCGATTTCCATTATTATGCTTCGGAGAATCCTCATTTTTTTATGCTGTTGTTGATTGTTGATAACCAACGCAGACGGTCTATAAACATTTGGGGAGGAATTATTGGAGAACATGTAATAGGGCCACATTTCTTTGATGCTTCATTTTTTGGTAAACTGTCTGCCACAATTATTGGTAAATCTCCCTGAAAGAATTCGAAATGGGATGTGGTTTCAGCAAGATGGTGCCCCACCACATTATTTAAATGCAGTTAGAGACCACTTAAATAATACCTACCCTCATCAATGGATTGGAAGAAATGGACCCACTAATTGGCCTGCTAGATCCCCAGATTTTACAAAAATGGATTTCTCTTTATGAGAATACGTGAAGGCAATTGTTTATAGAGACACACCAACAACAGTACAAAATATGAAGGAAAGAATAATTGCTTTTAGATCTATCACACCAGCAGTTTTAAGAACAGTGGGAACCTCATTTCAAAAGCGCATAGAGATGTGTGTCAATCAAAATGGGCAACATGTGGAACATTTATTATAATTTTTTTCACCGAGTTGTTTGAAGAAACCTCTTTTTTAAGTTAATTCTTGAATTTTGTAATTATTGCTCGATAAAACGAAATTGGTTGCAATTAGCCACAGGGAAGTACTTACAAAAAATTTTCATTTTTCATTTCTACATCACATCGTTGGAAAATATACAGGGTGTTCCATTTGGAAAAATTGAGAAAATTCAATCAAAAAAGTTCTTAATTGAAAAATATTTTCTGGCCACCCTGTACAGTTTTAGGAAATAAAAATGATTCAAAAACATTAATTAGATGTCTCGTAACTGGGATCCACATAAGTTTTTCTTAAAACCCATAACTGTGACTGTGGTGATTTTTTTAATATCCATCTGCAGATTGTATGTAGGTTTTATATGTCTTCAATTATTTTGTCTGGAATGACTTACGCGGTTTCTATGAAATCTTTTTCAAACTATAGAGGCTCGGCGTTGGTTCAATTTTAGTTTCATCAAACTGTGTAGTTATATAGTAGTATAGTATAGTTTTTGAATCGAGAATATGGCGTATGCGCCAGTAACAATTCCGTCAAAATTGCATTGAATTTCGGAGTAGCCGATATTGAATTCAATGTTAAAAATTGAAAGCGGCGAATCAGTCTTAACAGATGTTTCGTGGTGGATACATTATTCTAGATGGCCCCCATTTGCTGTATGACACGTCTGACTACAGAAAATGATAATTATTTGTTTTCAACATTCCTATTCGAAATTCGTGTACGTAGTGAAAAATAGTCTATATCAACTAGAGGTAAAAAAATGCATTTTCAAGAAGCGGTTTATTACGATGTCCTAAAAAATGTGTTGGTAGTTACAAATTAAAATTATTTTATTTCATAAGAGTATTTAAAAATGTAATTTAACTCCAAAATGTTATTCGCCGTCGTGTTTACAGTATATTAGATTTTGTTGCAAATAATCAAATTGATTTTCCCGTCAACCAAATTAGTTCGAAAATCGAATTAATTTATATGTATGAGACGAGGAAACGTCACGCCGCGGTCCCTAGGTCGTCCGAGGCCAAATATTAAATAATGCAGTTATTTGATAGAACAAATTGGAAAAGAAAGAGAAGAGTAAGTAAAGGCGGAATGGGAAAATGAAAAATAATAAATAACTTCAGCAAGAGGCACGCGTGGAGGTTACAGATGTTGCCCAACTTCGGGTTCAACATCAAGACGTCACAGCGACAAAGTAATTCGTTTTTGCTACAGTCAGCTTCTATCACGAGGTCCTGCAGGATTTCTTGAAGGATTACCGAGACGATGTCATAACTGCAGGGATAAGATATGTCACTTTGGCGCTGCCTTTAAAAATAACGCTAGATTAAGGTTTTAGAACGTGCACTTCATATCAAAATGAATCAGTCGGATGTGAGAGGATGATTAAAGCAACACACGCCTGTATTTACATATACTTAACTGTTAAATTTAATTATAGCCACCCATAAAGATGAAAAACGTAGTATTAACATACTAGTCTACTCGATATAGTATTATAATTTACTGAAATAACTTGTCAGAGCTATACAGTGTGAGTGTAAACTTTGGAACAAATTCATTAAAATTCGTGGTCCTAGAGGAGGCTAGAACCTTCAGTGTGACGCTGATTATGAAGTTATTTCTACAAACACCAAAAAAACTGGAACACTACATTCGAAAACTAGCACCCAGTGCGCGATTCGTCAATCACGATAATGTTACTCCAGTAAAAATAAACATTTAACTTCGTAACAATTCGCATAGAGCTGAAAATTGGTACAGACGTTGAATATGCTCTTACAAATGAAATATCAAAAGTCCCCATCGATCCCATGTTGGCTAAAAGTTTTGTTCAAGGTAAAAGACTAAAAGACCACAAATATCAGTTTTTCACATATTTCTCGTAAACGATAAGTGTTATCGTAAAAATAAGTCATACGAAGTTTGTGGATCATGCAATTATCTACATAAACGGTTTCGATGCTTTTTTTTTTTCCTAATAATCATCATTCATGAGATTTCGTGATTTCAAGAGTTGGAAACGTCGAATTCTGCATATTATGCACACATTTCCTCGTAGGCGTAATTCGAGGGGGGGGAGGGGGGGCAAGGGTAGGCAACCCCCCCAATATTTTGAAAGAGTATTAATGTGGCGAATTCCGAAATTCTTCCGGAAAAATAATAAGTATGACAGTTACGCCAGTCAAGTGAAAGATTTTCAGTACAATTAGGCAGGGGAGGATTAAAACTTTGTGGGTCTCTGGCTAAAATTTTGAGAGGGGCCTTTTTGCAATTCTCGTAAAACCGCAGACAGGCGAGTTAAAGTTAAATACCAGATGCCCGGGGGAAAGCAAGTTCAATACTCGTAAACCGCAGACAAGCGACTTAAACCTCAGATGCCCGGGGGACAGCGAGTTCAAGTAAAATTATACGCTACTAATTATAATTATACATTACTTTTACGTGGCACGTCTATGGCCATATAGTATACTTTAAGGTCTAATATGGGTTTAGGGTTTCTTTTCTAGGCGAACGGTTTGCTTAGGATGTTTTATTAATTGTTATACCAGTTTCTAAAACCTGGTTTAAATTTAAATTATTATCGAAATCGTCCCTTGGGAACCCATTTTCTTAATAACAATTTTATGAACAAATCATAAATAACCCAATTTTCGATTCCAATACACTTCTATAGTAGAATATGGGTTAATATAAGAAAAAAGTCTTATATATACAGTGTGTCTCACTTACGAGTGTAACAGCGTAATGCATAATGCATGTTTTTTGTCCGATTTGAATCAAACTGATCTTAAAAGATAGAGGTCACCGAGGTCTACTTAAGACTTTCACTTCACACTTTCCATCTTTAAATGCAAGGCCATCTACGATACTAAATTCAAAAACCCTGAATCCAAAGTTTAGTTAATTTCTAAAAAATGAGGTCTTGTTGAAAAAAATCCTTCTGAGGCATTTAAATTAAAAATGTTTCTAAATTATGTTTTTTTGAAACAATTTACACAAATGTCTAATAAATACAACTAAAATAATTAAATATTATGTTCTATCAAATCCCCATCAGCACTATATAATTGCTTCAATTCGCTCTCTGTTATTGTTCATAACTTTTCGGAGGGTTGCAGAATTTAACTAAACTTCGGATTCAGGATTTTTGAATAATATCGAACTAGTTTTGTAACAAAAATTTTTTATTAAACAATGTCTATTATGGTTTTTGGCTTTCTTCATACAATTTAGTAAGTTGTTAAAGTTCAAACATTGAAGAAATGCGATTTTTAGTCTTTTTGACCTTTAATAACTTGTGAATGAAAGATATTTTTAGATTCTTTCAAAATGCCTAAAGGTTTGTAAAAATTACATCAATGGTTCCAAATTTATAGCATGCTATGATTAGTATACTTAGGTTGCCCGATGTCACACACACGGCCTGTAATCGCAAAAGCATGGCGCGCTGCGCCGAAAACTCCCAATTTTGAAATCGGTGTAACTTTTATATTGTGTAATTTTTATAATCCTTCGACGTTTTGAAGTTAAAGCCTTGCATTTTCAGAATATTGTTTCAGAATCTAAAATTTTTTTTCCGTTCCAAAGTTATTGAAGGTAAAAAGGCTAAAAAACGCATGTTTTCAATGTTTATACGTTAACAACTTTTTAAACACATGACTTTTTTCTTGTTTTGACTAATATTTTATGACAGAAGTAGTTTGGAATCGAAAATCATATTATTTACAATTTGTTTCTAAAATTGCGATGCTCGCGGAGTTATTGCAAAAAATTCAAATTGTGCACATCAGCAAGCTCTGGCCAACATATCAGCGAACGTATGCAAACGATAATCATATGGGGAACGTTCGCACAACCGTTCGGCGAACGATCGTCAAGTCTTCCGATTTTTGCGCGAGCCTTATTTACCAAGTTGTTTTTTCACACAACTCTCTTTTCCTCTTTTGAGTTTAATATTATCTGTGAAGTGATAAACTCGCTTTCCCTCGGTCATTAGGGTTTCGGGTTTTCTGTCTATGGCTTAACTTTTTGTAGCACTCGTTTTCCCTCAGTCATTTGGGTTTATAGGGTTATCGATTAATAATGGGCTTGTTCAACATTTTTTTTTTATTTCATAAATCGAAGGTGCAAGTATAAATTAATGGATCTGCAAAAAATCAGAATCTTATTCGCACGTTTAGTATCTTAAAAACTAGTACAAATTTCCATCTCGCGAAAATGGGGCGTGGCCAGGCGCTACGTCACTATACGCATAGACTCGGCGATCTGAATAGGCTTGATGCTCCTTGTTGGTTATAATTATAAGTGTTTTCGAAGTATTGTTTGTTTTGCTTACTACTTGACAGTAGGAGAGTACAATTTGGTGAAATGTCAAAAAATTACAATTTTCTCTCGCTCCTGCCGGAACGAATTTTCGATTTCGACCCTGCAATTTACGATTAGAATTCATCGCCGACCTTCTCCTTTCCGTAGACACATAGAACGAACTTCCACTCGACGTATTTATTTAGTTACCAGCGTTTAAAAATTCCATGTTTTTCGACTTTTCAGGTTAAATTTGAAAGGTCCTAGAAAGCCTTTTCTTACGTCACTTTCGTATAGTGACGTCACAAATGAGCGCTCGGTTTTTGCAACTATTACTAATTTCAACTCCTTATATCTCGAGAACGGAAAAAGTTAATAATACGAAATTTTAAGTGTATGATGAGAATATCGAGTACTATATGAAAAAGTATAAAAACCATATAAAAAGAATATCATGGAACAAGCCCATTACAGGGTTCGCTTTGCTTCCATCTATTGGGTTATCTGTGAAAAATCCCTGCCTACCCAATAAAAATGCTGAAATCACGCCACTGCATTTCTTCGCTGCCTATGAGGTAAGGTACTTGGCGCATTTTTTTAACGTGGTGTCCCCAGTAGGCATAATCCACGATCGATTATGATTAAGCAAGTCTGATCAGACAGTTTCCTATTGATAAAAAAAATGGTACTGTTGCTTATTATCAAAGTGAAACGGATTATTGTTGACTTTGAAACATCGTCGTATGATTAATAATCGAATATTATTTCAATAGTCATGTCTTCTTCTTCGCTTTCTTCTTCTTCGTC
This sequence comes from Stenurella melanura, assembly GCA_963583905.1. Lineage (NCBI taxonomy): Eukaryota > Metazoa > Arthropoda > Insecta > Coleoptera > Cerambycidae > Stenurella > Stenurella melanura. Next base: position 224,844,010 of record OY757309.1, on the reverse strand, counting down.
CTCTTCTTCCTCGCCTTCTTCGTCCTCGCCTTGCTGGATTTCTATAAATTGTTGTAAGAAAAAAGATGGATCAGTTGTCTCCTCATTGCATTAATCTCATTTTCAAAAGGGGTAAAACAACGGTATTTAAATTGTTCGAAAAACGTCATGATTTAATTGATTGCACAGAATCATTTACAAAGATTGACTCTCCATACGTCGAGCTATAAAAAAAAATTGAATCTATAGATATTTAAGTTTTGTAAAAAATACACGGAGCAATAAAAGAGTACAGTTATCCTATCTTCCTCCAACATCTGCTGCTGCTTGTCAACATTTATATCGTGTCTACTATCAAATTCAAGTATGGCTAGGCAACAACTGGACTCAGAAGACTGGGGATCGAAATTAATAGACAATATTTTGGAGCGATATCAAACTCTTCTCCCGTCTGCTCCAGAAAAACTGCTTAATACTAATTTTTGCAAATACAAGAAGGGTTATATAGTAATAACTGTGGCTGTAAAAAAGTCGGATATTTTGTTCACCAGTATGTATCAATTGCCAAGGCCAGTTTTGCTCCAATGCTGTATTAAATACAACAGATGAAGGATACTTATGATATTAATGAGGAGATAACTGATCCATCTTTTTTCTTACAACAATTTACATAAATCCAGCAAGAGGAAGAAGAAGAAAGCGAAGAAGGAAAACATTTTATTAGGAAAATCTTCACCGCGGGGGCACCCCAATTTGAGGTTGAATTTAATGTACTTTCTTTTGAATAACCCCTGTACATACTGATCGTGCAAAATTAGAAGATTACTTTTTACTAATAAGACTAGGAGTTATATTGTGTATGAGAAACATCTTCATTATGGTATATCAAAATATCACGGCAAGTGCGGTGCTCAACTACTTTCTCAAAGATTCCAAATATATTGCACCAGTTAGTAAATCCTAAAAGAAAAATGGATCGCTGTATTTTCCACAATGGGGTATTTATACTTATTGAAAAAAGTATGTTTTCAATAAATGCATTTATCATTGCAATAGGGAACTTGCCTATAATTTAAAAAACCGCTGCCTAAGGAATCACTACTTCCACATCCAGATTCTTCATCCAAGTCACTTTAAAGGAAACATCTTGACTATATTTGCACTCTAGTATGTAGAAATTATTGGTCATAGAATTTTAGTAATATTCGGGGCAGATGTAATAGAAAAGTTTGAGGAGTTGGTTTCTACCATATACGCTAAAAATTAAGTTTCTAGTTTACCCTACTTATTTTCCACTATTCACAACCTACCACTTCCGACTCCTTCAATGGAGCCATCTCAATCAGATGTCACTACAATACATACGTATACTAACTTTCGAATGAATATCTCAATTTGATGTTATCAATCCCATTAATAATGAAGCGGAGGTGGTGGAGTTTGAAAAATATTAGAAAGAAATCTGAGGCCTTGGTTTCTAGTATATACACCGAATCCCAAATTTCTGTACTCTTACCAGCTTGATTTACTTATGGAATCATCATCATCATCCCAAAATATAATCTAGTTCCAGATATCGTTATAATACATACGTCTACCAAATTACAAGTGAATATCTCAATATTCAATCAACCCCTTTAATAATGTAGTAAGGGTAGTGGAAGGGTTGAAAAATATTATTAAAAAATCTGGAGACTTGGCTTCTAGGACATACACCGAATTTCAAATTGCAGTACTCTTACCAGCTTGCTTTACTTATTTTTCCCTATTTACCTCTACTTACCCCCACTCCTTCAACGCAATCGTGTCAAAATATAATCTAGTTTCAGATATAGTTATAATACATAAATGTACCAAATTTCAAGTGAAAATTTAAATTTAATTTTATCAACTCTTTTAATAAGGAAGTGGGGGTGGTCGGGGGATGGAAAATACTAATTAAAAAACCTGAGACCTTCGCTTTTAGTATATACACCAAATCACAAATTTCTGTACTTTTACCAGCTTGCTTTACTTATTTTCCCTTATATACCTCTATTTAACCCTCAACCCTTCAAGGAAATCATCTCAAAATATAATCTAGTTCCAGATGTCGTTATAACACATATGCGTACTAAATTTTATGTGAATATCTCAATTTTATTTTATCAACCCCTTGAATAATGGAGTAGGGGTGGTGGGGGGCTGAAATATATTATTAAAAAATCTGAGGCCTTGGCTTCTAGTATATACACCGAATTTCAAGTTTCTGTACTCATACCAACTTGCTTTACTTATTTACCCCTAAATAACCCCCAATCCTTCAACGGAATCATCTCAAAGTATAACCTAGTTCCAGATGTCGCTATAATTCATACGTGTACCAAATTTCAAATGAGTATCTCAATTTTATTTTATCAACCCTTTTAATAATAATGGAGTAGGGGTGGTGGGGGGCTGAAATATATTATTAAAAAATCTGATATCTTGGCTTCTAGTAGTCATACCATATTATAAAAAAATCTGAGGCTTTAACTTCTAGTACATACACCGAATTTCAAGTTTCTGTACTCTTACAAGCTTGCTTTACTTATTTTCCCCTATTTACCCCAATTTAACCCCCAACCCTTCACCGGATATCCTCAAAAAACAATCCAGTTCCAGATCTCGTTATAATATATACGTGTGCAAAATTTCAAGTCAATATCTTAAACCGTTCCGGAGAAAACGTGCGGGCAAAAAAAAGTTACAGACAGACAGACAGAAATTTTTTTTCGCTCTAATTTAAAATCTCGCTGTTTCATGACATTCTAAACCTATTTCACGAATAAAAATTTTTGAAATTTTTTTTGCGATTACTGTACTTCCAATCCACTACGTGGATGTGGAAGTAAAATAAAAATAATGCCTACTAAAAAACATAACGTAACGTTGTAATAAAACGTGTACTTCACAAAAAAATAAGATTTCGAATTCTACGCGATCAGTATGAAGGATCTAAACAATAAAATTGAAGTGGCCCGGAACGAGCTTCTATTGGCTGTGACGTCACACCCTACAATATTCGATAGTCGCCGTGCCGGGAACCAACACAATCAGATGTTTACCGGTATTATTAGACTGTGATTGATTTGTTAGTGACTGTTCTGATATAAATATATAATTGTGTTTTATAGTATCGCTTATTGTAGTAAAGATATTTTAAAATGGTTGATCAAGGTTTTTCAAAGGGCCAGTCTGATAATTTGCCGAAAGTAGATATGTTTATAGTGGCATCTTTTATACAAAATAATTTTTCCCTTGGAGAGGTCCGCGGGGTCAAGGCAGACAAATATGTATTTTTTTAGCTTTTAGTAATAATTCATAAATATAAAATAGTTATGATTTGATCACGGAATAAACAGAAATAACTACAAAATGCTTAGCCGCAACTAAGCATTTTTAGCAGACTTAGTCTTATGTTTGAAATAATTTAGATATTCTAAAGCATAGAGAAATATCCTAGAACGTTTTTTTTTCATCTAACTAACATTGTAACAAGATATAAAAAACACTAAAAGAGTTTGCATATTTAGTCTCTTGACTTGCCTTATTCTCTTGGCTGTAACTAAAAGTATTTCTTATAAATTTGGTAGATACTTTTTTATCCAGACTTTTAAATTCAGGTCATATACATATGTTACTAGAAGGGTTAAGAATATTTATTTTCAGTTTCTTAAAATACTTTATTTGGCAATGATAAAATAAGAAAATGCTTTATGCAGAGCTGCTAACCATTATACTCATCGCCGATTTACTGCACTGTTTATATAATTGTTGCACATTCTATAGGATACTCGTCGCAGCTTTTTTTGTAAATAATGTTAGTTTTAGACATTTTTTGTTTAATTACAAAATACCCATTTTTTTAAATTTAAATAATTAATAACTTTTGTATTTATTGATCGATATTGTTCAAAAACAATAGAGTTCTTCCTCTAGCTAACACTAACTTACTGCCCAAATTTCAGTACAATCGGACTTTTCGTTCTTAAGTTACCGTGCTTAGAAGAAACGTGACCGACGGACGGACGGGCGGACATACAGACAGACGGACGGACATTTTGAAAGTTGTTCAGACTTCGATCACCAACACGTTAACTGCTCTGTGAAATGTGTTTTTCATTTCTTCTACACGCTTTTAGTCATTTTGATCGACGAGTCTTATCTTCTGGCAATATTATAAATTTTTATCTGGCACACTTCATTGTAGTATTCTTACACAACGGTACAATGCAATATTTAAAATAATTTTTGTTTCCATTTTAAGTATAATACACTTCAAATTGATGGCGATGCTGGTATTTTTACGGCTTGATTTCATAAATCATCTCGCGCTTTTGAACCTCTTTGAAACGGTTCGCTCGCGCGCAAAACTTTAATAATTTATAACAAATTTATTATTGAAAATTAATGCATCATTTTGCATATCTTACTTTTTAGTATGGTAGAGCATTTTTATGCAGTAAAAAAATGTGCAAGTTCCCTATTGGAGCGGAAAAAATTTTCTATCTGTATATCGGTCGGTCGGTCTGTCTGTCTGTAACTTCATTTTGTCCGCACGTTTCCTCTGAAACGGCTTAAGATATTCACTTGAAATTTTATTCACCTATGTAATACAACGAGTTCTGGAACTGGATTGTTTTTTGAACAAATCCGGTGAAGGGTTGGGGGGGTACATAGGGGCAAATAAGTGAAAATGAGTAAAGCAAGCTGGTAGGAGTACAGAAACTTGAGATTCAGTGTATAAACTAGAAGCCAAGGCCTCAAATTTTGTTATAATATTCTAAATCCCCCCACCACCCCTACTCTATTATTAAATGGGTTGATAAAATAAAATTGAGATATTCATTTGAAATTTGATATATACGTATGTATTATAATGACATCTGATTGAGACAATTCCGTTAAAGAGGCGGGTGGGGGGTATCGTTAACTGGGGAATTTTAGATAATCAACTTATATAATAAAACTATAATAATGAACTTTTTTTTACATGCTTCCTCTGGTTGCTACATGGAAGCAGCAATTTCCATCCACGCATCTTTCTTAGTGCTTGTCCTTATTTGTGAAGGAATACTGCAATGCGTTAAATTTACAGTATTTTGACATTTGGCAACTTTCAACAATACATAGATAATAACCTATAAGTATCTGATCCGATTCCATATTGAATTTTAATAAAACAGTACACACGCACCAGAGCACAAAAGATAGAAAAAAATATATACAAAAATTATTTATTTATTAATTTTGTAAGGTTAGGTAATGAGTGCGCAAGCGTCGAATTGCACAGAAATAATGACACGAAAAACGAAGCAGGTGTTCCAATAACTAACATTTCGTTGATAAAATAATGATGATGCGCTAATAAAATAAGGTAGCCCCTTAATACTGCGTGGCAGTATTTGAAATTTCCAATAATTCCCTAATAATTCGGGTCCGTTTGGTCCCAAAGAACACTATGATACTTGTAAATTTCTATTAACAGCAAAGCCGCCTCCTCCGACTAGTCCATGTTCGTTAAAACATTAAAGCATCACGAATGCCGTCCTACTACGCGCTGCGAATCCCTTTGTGTTCGTCGCAAAAACCGACAAGCGGTGGATCGCAGCGCGCTCCGAAATAGCCATTCGTATCGTGTTCGCAAGACCGTCCCAATTTGACGAATCTGTTGCATTGCATGTTACATTACATGTTCGGTTCGCCAAGCTTATACGCACCTTTAGGCGTATAGTTAAGAACCAACGCTTCAAATTTTTTTATGACATCTGCCTCAAGTTTTATTAAAATTCTATGATCAATTATTTCCACATACTAGAGTGCAATTATAGTCAGGATGTTTTCTTTAAAGAGACTTGGATGGAAAATCTGGATGTAGAAGTAGTGATTCCTTAGGCAGCGGTTTTTTCGTCTCCAATCTTCAATTAATTAAATCTCGAATTAAACATAATTCTACAGGTAATCATATCGTTAAACCATCCACCTAACTAGGTAATTTAGCTAGATCTTTTAAAATTACAATAAAATATGTAGTAGCATGTTCTAATAAACATTATTATAGGCCTTTATGACTGGATGCGCAATGAATTAAAATAGCAGAAGATATTAAATCATAATTTCGTCGCTGATTAATTAAATAATTAATTATAATGATTTACTGCTCATTTAACGATCAGATACCGAAATCCAATTAAAAACATTTCAAACTGCTAACGAAACATCTTGAGGAATAAATTTCAACTCAGTCTCCCTCAGTGTACCTTGTGAGACATAACTATATCATATTTTTTTTCATGTGGCGTGTGGCTTATAATTTATGATACCTACGTATTCCAAAATAGCTCCGGTCCCTGTATTTAATTTCATGTTAGTTGTTTGATAATTGTGTTGTTCAAAATAGGACATCCGGACATCCTCTTTCTGCATGTGGTTGAGTTGAGGGTTGAATATTAATACATTTTAACCCTTTTCAACATTAAAGAGTGTGTTGTAACCCCTTTTAGAAGCACAAAAAATCTGTTACATATCACATCATAAATGTCACGGGGTAAAAATGAATTATATCCGTTTATTATGATTGACGGTGAGTAAAAAATTATAAAGTTATTTAAAGACTTTCCAAAAATATATAATCTGTTCGTCGTGTTGGGTTTCTTTGAAGTAGAAAAATACTTTTCCCAAAACAATGGAATTTGACGGTAACAACCCTTTATATTTAGTCTAACGTTCCATATGCAAACACAAATACAATTTTCTGGTACAAAGAAAGCCGCAAAGAGATTTTACACAAAGTTCATTCTAGACCAAAGTTACTGGTAATGGGTAGCGACTTCTGTAGGTAGGGCCATCAAATGGGATTGCGTTTGAAGTATGCAGTATAGGATATCCAAAGTCAGTTTGAAACTCATAAAAAAGACCGATAAAGGAATACTTCATAACGATGGACATGAGCGTCGACCCACAATTTTTGATTATTGAATTTTATAATCACTTTTTAATTATTGAAAATATTGTTTCACCACTTTGTATTAATTCATAGGCATGATGTAAATGATCTATTTATAATACACATTATTTATTTATAGTAAATAATGTTAGTTTAATGAACTCCATAAATGATTCAATAAAAGTAATTAAATATAATTTAACCTACGGCTATGCTACCGACAATATTAACAATGAACCAAATGCAGATACGGGATTTGTAATGGTGAGCCATGTAAACAATCGACTACTTTTATTTGAGGTAAGCGCATAACATATCTGGTGAACTGTATTCTTATACGGATATCCTTTGCAATATTCAAGTACGTGGGTTTGGCTGTTTTCTATCACATCAAGCTTTGTAATTATTTATCCTGGTAGCAAGGCTTTAGATTGAATTTCTAAATTCGGAATAGAGATACTATACATTCACTTTTCCCTTCAGGAACTTTGTGTAAGAAATATACATTAGGTATAAGTGAGAAAGTAACACACAGTTCTGTTGGTGAATGGAAAAGTAAATGTACTATATACAAATGTATGAAATAATATATTCTAATTTATTAATTGTGAAATTTCATCTTAAAGTGGAATTGATGACCTGATGAATTGATGACCTAATATAGTATGGAACATTAGTTCGAACCTCAGAGATACAGTGTATATTACAGTTTCAATACTTCGTATTTTTGTTCAATGAAAAATTTTACAAAACACTTCTTAAATTACGATAAAACACTAAGCTATCTAAGATATGGCAGTGTAAACACCTCTAGCGATTACCGTGACATACGAATATGACCTTAATAGGGAGTACTCTACCGTAATATTTATTGTACGAAATAGCGGTATATAGTCTGTCTCGCCCGTTTTGGTGTGTGCGTCAAAAGATGCGTACGGTCTAAGATGATTTGAAGCGAGGGACGAACAGTGTCGGATCGACCAGTCAAAAAGCGTCGCACGGTTTTGCTAATTGAATGGGCACAAACGTTGGCCCATTATCGTTTTTACCGCCTAAAAAAATGAAAGAGATGAACGTATAATTGTAGAAGTTTTATAAGTGGAAAGTCGTAGGTTTAGAATATCTTACAGCTTGATATGTGTATGAGCGAGAACAAATCTTAAAGCAAGGCATAGCTTGAGCCTTACACACGCCATAAACGCTGATACAGACGTTATGAAGTTATCTTGATTGAGACCAGTCTCGTTCAATTTGGTAAAAAAATGACCAAGATATGATTTTTTTGAAGGTTTAGTGTTGTTTATCTCTTTTCTAAAAGTCCGATTTTAACATCTGTTTTTCGTGATTCACTCAAAAACTAAGGGTTTACAAAGAATGTTGAAAGATAATTCAATTCCTACAGTTCAGTTCTGTACACAATCCTCTCCGATAGAAATTGGCCCAGTTATGGCTACTTCTTGTTATTTTTATCCTCTCACTTATTTAACGTCGGTCTCTTTCCGTTACTGCGGCCTATCACCCACGCGACGCCAGGAGACGAGCTACCCATAACCTGAAAATTTTGCCGAATCTCTTCTCTGTCGAAGACTAGTGATTTTTTACTTGCCAAACATTTAATAGAGAAGGGACCGACTACGTAGCCCCCGCCTAAAGTTACATATCTTCTACGCATGTGCTGATATACAAGCCGTTAGAAGATGGAGCGAGAACGCTGTGTTTCCGGGATTGTTTGACCCATCTAAGTACTAACCGCGCTTAACGTTGCTGCAGTTTCGTATCGAAATACTAGTATATGCAGACGTATCTATGCTCGCTCTACTATTTGTTATTAAAAAGTACGGTAAAAGTTGAAATAGCAAATTTATTCCTTTAAATTGCGTTCTGACAAAGAAATTTAAACTCTTTTGTAGCTTTTGAAATAATAAATCAAGTTTGTATTATTTTTGTTAAAAATAAATTATATTGTAAAAAATTCAAATTCTTTAGAAATAACGTGCTATTGTCCGAATTTGTTATAAATAATCATCATTAAACATAAAAAATATTAAAAAATTCTGTTATTACATAAAGTTTACTTAATTACATTCTAAATAGGATCAACCGCCGTTGGTTGATTATAATTATAGCGCCAAGAAATCAATGGTTTTTTGTAACATATTGAAAAATCATTTTTCTTGGAAAATATTGTGTTATATTGCGTACTTCTCGATCTGGTGTTTCTGGACAATATTACAGCTATTTAAGGCCAAAAATAACCTATTTTCAACCATTAATATGTATACTTTTCAGTCTAGATATAAAAAAAATCACTGGAGCTGTCACGTACTTTATCTTAATAACGCCTTTTGTTTCTTTTTTTCATTTGACTCAAAATTAACCGAGTAATTTGAAAAATATTGAGCGCATTCTCAAACGCAATAAACCTTCAAGTCAATATTTTCAGAGCAAAATAACCCAAATTTATCGAAGGATAACATTTTAAAAATAAAACGAATATCTTTAAGTTAAAAAAAAAAGAAAATAATCAGCAAGATGCGGCAGAAAACTTCATATCTGATTATAGAAAGTCTAAAAAAATTGTAGGCAAATCGGCTGTCCCAAACAGAAACACAGTAATTGACAAATTTATAAAAATTGAGTTTTCTAAAGTATTGGACTTACTGTGTCCCAACAGGTCTTATGGAACACTTATAACTGACTAAATAATAAACATTTAAGAGTTATTATGTACACAAAACACAGTAAGTGACTCTGGATGAGTAGTTCTACCGGAACAAGAAACACTATTAGCCAAATAGCATTGGAAAACATAGTAAGTACTTTGACATTACTGTGTTTTTGCATGGTCTGAGCAGTTACTTTGTTTTGAAAATGGTGGTCAGATCACCCTTTCCATAATTACCACCACTTACTGTGTCAAGTGCAATAATGGGCAGCATTTGATTCAGTTATTTAGGAGACCTTTATTTCTTTTTAAATACCTACGTGTGTCTCAATTGTCAATTTCCTACACCCAAACACACTTGCTGTATATCTAATGTTTACTTTTTGAGTATCTACCAGTTACAAATACAGTAAATGCAGTTACTGTGTTTTGCGTATAAATAAGGATGTATATATGGACTTCGAAGCTACTTAAAAACAAAATATAAGCTGTCAATCAAAAATTTTTTAACATATTTTTACTCTGATAATGGAGAATGACAAATCAAGTCATTTACGAAACTTCATTTACCTCGTCAAATGTTGTGAGGCTAACATAATTCATTAAAAATCAATTTTCCCGATATTTAGCCCGACTACAATTACTGTGTTTCTACTTGGGACAGCCGAAATCCGTTCAGGTCCAGTCTAATTCCCAATAATTTACTTATTTCGTCTAAGTACATTTCACTAATAATTTAAATGACCACAAATACAAAAAGATGTCCGTTGTACAATTTCAAAATGATGTTTTATAGCAGTAGCACTTATTGAAGACGGTTGTTTTGGTAGATGGAGATTGTCGCATCCGGTAAAGGTCGCCACCAATCGACTCGATCCTAAAGTTTATTACAAATAGAGTTAAGACCTCAAAAGCTGCGCCGACGGCAATCTGGTAATGTTCCTGTTCTGAAAGGGATGTAAATCGGCCCTACATCCAGATATATTTATATTTGTATAAGAAGCTTTTAAAAGAACTGTTAAAGTTTACTTTAAGGGAAGGTGTTAAAGATTGAACGATAAAAGATGGCTAAGAGAAGACTTTTCAGTGTCACTAGTTTGAATAATTATTTATAAACACATAAAACCAATACTTTTTATTCTTCGTTACTCAATGAAGTCGCCCAAGAAATCAATATTGTGATTTTAAAAATCTTTACGTTTTACACCCCAAGGAAAGTTGTTTCTGACATGTTTTCAACAAATGGCAGACTGTTTGTTGTTGTTGGTAATCCATAGCCCCTATTCATGTCATCGGCTGACTTTATATGGTGTGTTAGTTGATAGTTGTTCTGAATCCCCAAAATGATGTTTTATGAACAGTGTTCAGATGTCAGAGTGCGATTTCACAATTTCATTTATAAGGGGCGTACCCAGATGTGCTTGTAAGAATGTTTTTACTTTGTATTTACGTAATTATGTGCGAAACTGACACAATCATACCTTTTCAATGTGATGATGCTAAAACTTGGTGTTATGGTGGTCTACACAATAACATACTTGGACGTCAAAACTATTCATTCGTGGTGTCACAATAATAGTTAATAAGCTAGAGTTGTTGTAAATGTTGAATGCACCATCGCTTCCAACCACGACATATAGTTGTTTATCCTTCTCGTCGATTCCGCAGTAACGCTAACGCACCTTCCACACGTAACTGTTTTGGACGTAGAGAAAAAAGACGTACGATGTTTTATCGTAGCGTACTTATTACTTCCACTCCACTATGTGGATATGTAATCGTAAAAAAGAAAATCAAATTTTTTTGTTGTTGTTGAAATAGGTTTAGAATATCATGAAACGTCGAGATTCTTTTGAGCAAAAAAACAAAAATCCGTCGGTCTGTAATTTTTTTGTGCTCAAGTTTTCTCTGGAACTGTTTAAGATATTGACTTAAAATTTGGTACACATATGTTAATAAAATAAAATATTGACTTGAAATTCGGTACACGCATGCGTTACAACGAGATCTGGAACTAGAGTATATTTGGAGCTTAATTCATTGAAGGGTTGGGGGTGAAATAGGGGTAAATAAGTAAAGCAAACTAGTGAGAGTACAGAAACTTGGGATTTGGTGTATATACTAGCAACCAAGGTTTTATATTTTTTATGACATCTGCCGAATTGACGGTCTGACATCCGAACCTTCTATATGAAGCAGCATTTTACACAAATATAACATTCAAGAAAATATGTATTTTTTCTGCGTTGTAATATTTAAAACAGCGAATCGAATTTCCATTAAATTTGATTTTGATTTCACGTCGAAAGTTATTCTTTGAAAGAAAACTTCTGGTATAAAATGAAGGTGAGGTTTCTTCAAGAGCAAGAGGCAATTTGGTGACATGTATTATGCTGGCGGTATACAGTGTTGCGAATTGTACGATAATTATCGTTTTTGTACTATAATTTCACCTGTTGTACGATATACGATAGTGCCTGTACGATAATGCTGATTTATACGATAATTTCAAGTGTTCACAGATTATATAGGTCATCTTTGAAGTAGGTACTTTAACACTAGGGTAAACTGTGTTGGTAATGATAATAACAGTTACAAGTAACAAAAATCCCTATCCTCTACATTCCTTGCATTCGTATTATTGTATAGATGGGGCAGCCTTCAGCCCTTGGCAGTGGCCAACCGGTTCTGAAAAGTTTTGTGATAGGCGAAATTCATACTGAGCTCAGCGGCGTACGCAGCACTTTAAAAGTTAAAGGAAACAGAGCGTATATGTGTTGTATATCAGCTATTTATCAGTTTTCAGTATTACAATGTCTATAGTTAAACCAGGAGGAGCATTTTAAATTTAACACGCTAAAAATCATACGTCTGTGATTGGATAGGCCTTCGCCAGTTTTACACAAGGCAATAGTCGAAAATTTTGACATATTGTAAAAATTTTAATTTCATGTCAATAATTATTTGGTTATAATTTCCATTCTGTCTTTTGCATATTATGTATCAATTTTAATCTCTTTTGCATAAATCTGAAGATAAAAGTGACTAATTACTTGGTGCCTTTATATTGCGCAAATGGTATGGATACTGTATAAAATACCTAGAGGTCGATAGATTCTATAATGTAATAAAAAACACACAAAAACACTGCAGTCTTGTATTGTTGGTTGCCCAAAACACCAAAAAGGTTTTAGTGTATTTTCTACTTACTTTTATGGTGTGAATGGAACTTTCATGTTTACTCCTGGTTTAAAAACAGACCATACTTCGGACGAGGAAAAGCGGTGTTCTATGTTTTTTTAAATTAGGTTTATAGTAATGAACGCCAAGCGCGCACCGCTACTGTTGTCAGTCCGTCAGTCGGCAAAAGTGTGCGATAATGTACGATAATTTGAGCATCATCTTTGCTATAATTTGGTTCAGCACAGTTCGCAACACTGGCGGTATAAAAATTTCCCCGTAAATCGGGAGTGAAACTACTTACTATATAGGTGCTGCTTTAACGATTGTTGCGTGAACATAACTTGGCTTTGAACGGATCTAAACGTCTGCGTCTTAAGGCTTGTACAGTCCAAACAACCACGACTTTTATCAGCAACAAAATGAGTTCATCCAGCACATCGCATACACTCTAATATGTGTGGTGAACAGCTCAAAGGTCCTTATTTATACGTACATCATCTACAAGGTCCGTATTTATTAGTATTTTATTTTAACGTTTGAATTTTCAATGACCTATGTAGTCAAATGTCTCTGTACTCAAAGCCAGTAATAATAGCTTTACTATATGTATGGATACACTATAGGCACATTATAAACATTATTTTATAAAATAGAGTGGTCTAAAAAAAGTGTGTGTCAGTTAAAGAATTTATATCGCGAACGACCATATACTGTATTATTTTTCGGAAAAACGGTCTGTTTTACATAATATGAGAATTTGAAAAATCCAAAATTTGTGAACACGCGTGGGATAATAATCACAGAATCCAATGGGACTCGGATTTTGGAAAAAGAGAGCAACGGAACTAAAAGAATCCGCGATCATTTTATTAAACGAGGATAGATGCATTTCAAATTATTCAATAGATTTTTGTACTAGTTGGTTGCCCCACTCTTGGAGACAAGGTAAATTAAAATAAGATAAACATGATTTAATGTCCCACGTGACTATGGAAATACATAAACAACAAACTGTCATGGTTGACGGCCAAAAAGTTTTGAGAAGGGAAATAGATAATCTGTCTTTAGTTTTCATTTTCAGTTTTTAGTTTATAAAATTTTTTTAGTTTCTATATTTTTAGGTGTGAGACATTTTGTAACAATCAAGTATTCAAGAACCAACATCTGTGTGATCCATTAGGCACAAAGGATTTTTCTTTAAATTTTTTTAATATTTTTCAGAAGCAAAATACCCAATAAAAAGTAAGGAAATGACAAAATGAGTATTCTTAATCTTTGAAATATGTGTTTTATGGTTTTTAATTTGATTCGTAATTAAGTAATAAAATAACACACCTAAGTATTGCATGTAAGAATAGAAATAGTGTCAGTATGCAAGAACCAGTGATGCACTTATACACAATAACCTCAAAAGCATCAGAAGGGAAATAAAATATGATACCAATTTAGCCTACAGAAATTTCGTGCAGAACTCTGAAGACAATATAAAAAATGATCCCAATAAATTTTGGGCTTTCATCAAAAGTAGAAAAGGGTCGGTCAGTATATCTGAAGAGATGTTCTTTGAGGGATCTTCGCTAAACAATCCCTCTGATATACAAAATGCATTTGCCAATTATTTCGGTCAATCTTATAATGAGTCCTCATTAGATATCGAGGAACATCATATTAAGACCGATATACCTAATAATAACCCTATTGTTAGCATAAACTCTTCCAGTGAAGATGAAGTTATTCGGGCTCTAAAACGAATTAAACCCAAAATGAAGACCGGTCCTGATTCCATTCCAGCTTTTTTATTAAAGGATTGCGCTATCATCTTTGCATATCCTCTAACTCTAATTTTTAACTTAATCTTAAAAAACTGCCTATTTCCTGACCTATGGAAATATTCCAAAGTATGTTCCATCTTCAAAAAGGGAAACAAACTAGATATTGAGATCTTTAGACCAATCTCTGTAATTTGTAACTTCTGTAAAGTCTTAGAAATATTACTTCATGATAGAATATATCATTCAATTAACACCAAAATCTCTATTAATCCACATGGATTTATGAAAAGGCGTTCAACAACAACAAATTTATTCTGTGTAACTCAATATATTTCTGAATCCTTAGATGAACGTGGGCAGGTAGATGTCATATATACCGACTTCTCCAAAGCGTTTGATAGACTTGATCACCAGTTGTTACTTAATAAATTGGAAAAAATCGGCCCCTCATATTCTTTGCTCCTTTTTGCTCCTTTTGTTTAAATCTTATTTAATGAATAGGAGTCAGTACGTTGCATTAAATGGGTTCAAATCGATCGAATTTGCGGCCACATGGAGTTCCCCAGGGATCTATTCTGGGGCCCTTGTTTTTTAACATATTTATTAACAACATAGTGAATGAAATTAATTTGCCTCACCTTTTATATGCCGACGATCTAAAAATTTTCACAGTAATTGATGAAATCGATGACTGTTTTCAACTTCAGACAAAATAAGCACCTGGTGTATAGTAAATAAATTATTCATGAATCCTAGTAAATGTAACGTAATGTCCTTTTCTTTTAAAACATCACCTTTTATTTTTGATTACAGGTTAGATAATGTCATACTTCAAAGACCTATAACATTTCGCGACCTCGGCGTAACTTTTGATAGTAAATTATCCTTCACTGATCATATCGATACCATTGTGTCTGAATCCTCCAAAGCCCTTGGATTCATCGTTCGTACTAGTCGAGAGTTCACTAATACTGATACTCTGAAAACTCTTTATCAATCCTTCGTCAGATCGAAACTTGAGTACGCATCGCTAATTTGGAGTTCCAGTTATGATGTTCACAAGAATAACTTGGAGGTAGTTCAACGTAGATTTCTTAAATTACTGTGGTTCAGATCCGACGGTACCTATCCAGTGATTGGTTTTCCGCAAAGTAACTTGCTTGAAAGATATTCTATGACTACTCTTGAGGATAGGCGAACGTACTTTTCTCAAGTATTTTTGTTTAAATTACTACACAATGATTTTGCGCACCCGAAATAATTAGTAAGCTTAATTTTCACGTTCCCAGATTAACCTCTCGTAATCACCAAGTTTTCTATTTACCTACGCCGCGTACCAACGTACTAAATAATTCACCTTTATATACGATTTGCAGTACTTCTAACAAATTATGTAGCGACTTCGATATTTTTAATTGCAGCCTTAGTGACATAAAACGTTCTAAATTAAATAACCAGTGAGTGTCTTTGTTTTTCTTAATTTACTTTGAATCACATATGTGCATATATAGGTATATATAGTTTTTATATTTAAACATTTCGCATGTTACTTTTTTTCTCTTTCTTCGTATCATTAGTTATTCATAGTTCGTACATTTAAGTAATTTTTTTCTTCATTTTACTTTATTTCTATGTTGTTGTATATTATGTAATTAATGCTTTGTATGCCTTTATTCCTGTTCTGTAATTGGGTATCTTACCTGTTGAACAGTGTATGCAATAAATAAATAAATAAAATACGGCGCACAGTGATAGAAAGTGCTGTGGACAAAATTCTCTCCGCCGTCCAATGTTTATTGTTTTGTAATAATTTTTTTTAAATGCTCGTGAGAAATAGTACTTCAAAATGTACCTGTAAGTTTTTAGCAAAAATGGATTTTTCATAGAAAAATTATTCATTTTTAGTAAAATATAGGGTGTTCCTTAATGACGTGTACGTGTTATTTCAGGGTGTGATTGCTTAGGTCATTCAAGCCAAGATACACCGGAAATGATTGGTCTGGTCCGTGGAATCGACAACTTTTTGTCTGTGTGTCTGTGTAATTAGTTTCACTTTTATGGTAAAAAATATCAGAGGACATGTTGCAAGGACGCCACTGACGGAGCGACAAAATAACTTTTAAAACTAAGATATGTGGTTTTATATCCTATTAACACATACCAAAATTGAAAATAATATCTAGTAAGTACTTTCTGAGATATTAAAATATAACGATTAAAAAAAAGTTCATCACCCTGTAGCAAAAAAATTAAGCCGTTGTGACATATGTTCATATGAACTTTTCTTCATAAAATGAATTAAGCAATCACACCCTGAAATATTAGCACATCATTAAGGAAGACCCTTTACAAAAATTTATAATTTTTCTATGAAAAATCCATTTTTAGTAAGAACTAAAAAAAAAATCGGTAAAGGTATTACACAGAACTTCCCTCTTTATTTGGGCATGGCGGTCACTCTAAAAAATTAATAATTATGAAATGACATTGAAAATAATAATCGGAATATAGTTGTCACTATTATTACAAAGAAAACCTGATAAGTTTTGGTCAAAAGATATACAGAGTGCTCATCCAACAACAAAAGTTCAATACTAAATGACAGGTGCCAAATATGGAAGGCTTGCGCAAATACCTTTACAAATGTCCACCATGACTGAATTATTTCTTGGGATTACCACCCTGTACATTTTTTTAAAATAAGTGTAATAGGTGCATATGCCAAATATTATTGCCATCTGTCACATTTCAATTCCACATTCACGTAGTGGAGTGGGAGTATAGTGGTGGTTAAAAAATTTCATTTTTTCAAAAATGCAGGTAAAAAATTTTCAATTTTTTTTTCTTTTGAAATAGGTTTAGAATGTTATGAAATGTAGAAATTTTAAATTTGAGCAAAAAGGCAAGTTTCCTGCTATTCTATAGTAGTGGTAAAAAAATATTGCGAATTATTTTTTTTAAATTGGTTTAGAATGACATGAAACGTGAAAATTTTAAATTTCAGCAAAGAAAAAAAAATTCCATCTATGTTGGCGAAATTTTCCAAATTCATTTTTTCTGAAACAGGTTTGGAATGTCATGAAACGTGGAAATTTTAAATTTGGGCAAATTTTTTTTTTACATCTATTCTATAGTAGTGATAAATAATTTTTTTTTAAAATTTTCAAATTTGTTTGAATAGGTTTAGAATGCCATGGAAACGTGGAAACTTTAAATTTATTTTGGTAAAATTTTTTAAAAAATGGTAAAAAATATTCTGATTTTTTTTAAATAGGTTTAGAACGCTATGAAACGTGGAAATTTTTAATTCGAACAAAGAAAAAATTTTTTTCCATCTAGGTATTTCAATGGTAAAAAATTTTTCAAAAATGTTGGTAAAAATATATATATATATTTTTTTTGAAATAGGTTTAGAATGCCATGAAACGTAGAACTTTTAAATTTGAACAAAGAAAAACATTTTTTTCATCTATTTTAGTAATAAATTTTCTTTCAAAAATGGTAAAAAAAAATTGAAAACATTTTTTTTCTGAAATAGGTTTAACGTGTCATGAAACGTGGAAATTTTAAATTTGAGCAAAAAAAAAATTGTTTCATTATTTATTCCCCTAGGACGGTCCACCCTGTGTATTTTCCAGTGAAAGTTTAACCATTTCTTCGCTGACAGTAGCGTCAACTACCTACCAAATTTGACTGTTCTCCGTCAAGTAGTTTTTTTTTTAGTTAATGCACCAACAGACAGACAGACAGACAGACTGACGGAATTGAAAAACCTATATTTTCATAATCTACACGTTCTGAAACGTCAAAATCCGAAAAAATCTCGGAGGGTGATTTTTTCTCGAATGCAATACTTCCCTTCGGTATTCGAGGGAAGTAAAATCAAAAAACTTGCAGATACATTTAGAAGTATATATATATTACAAAACGATAAAAATTGGAGGGCAGAGAGAATATCTTCCACATTAGTAGCAATTCCTATCACTGTGCGGCGCGGAGACGAGTAAATAAACACTTTCGATATAGATTTGTAAGTAGATCAAACGAAACTTAGCCCAAAATAGAAGAAAACGGTTAAACTTTCGTTTTACGCGATTCATAAGTATGAATGTAGAATTTGTTTTAAAATTTAATATTCATGTTTTTCCGAAAGATGTTCATGACCTATCATCTTTAAACAAACAAGGCTCGTCATGTTGTTGAAGAGGCTACAAATAAAATTTTTAAGGCATGTGCTAGAGATTTGCTGTCGGATTTTGTATATTTACCCACGCCTGTATACACACCGACTATTTACAGGAAACTATTAATTGCATTTACTTTAAAGTCTGGATTATCCTTCACATTCTCTTGGTGTCTTTTTCTAACAATCTGCTTCTCCAAGGCGGTCTTTGTGCCAACCCACCGACACGGGGCATTATATTCATTAAAGAAACTTTAAAGGAACTATTTTTAAAAGTTGTTAAAACTAAATAAAGATCCCGAGATAATTAAAAATCCCTGCTTCGACAAAGGTTGGTTGGTCGTAAAGAGATATTAGGATGTATAGAATTTGAGAAAAGAAGTGCCCGGTTTATAACATTTGCGTTTCATGGAAATTAAGATTTCGTCTTAAGATATTTTCGTGCACAAAAGGCTTTATAAAGCATCAGCTGAAAAGAAGCCTCGGGTACTAATTATAAGAATAAAAGAATTTTAATTATAATTATCGTCATGTTTACTTAAAATATATTAACGTTTCACGTAGAGCTGGCCAATTTTACTTGAAATAATACGTATACTGTAAAAAATAGTGTTTACATGGGATTTGTCACAGCTACTGTGCATGGTATGTAGCAAATAGTGACACTGACGAGTGATATTATCAGAGTAGTTCTAATGTTCTGAAACAACTTCGGTGTGAAGTACATAGGTAGTTTTCACAAACACTAAAACACTTGAACGCCACTCTCGACTACTATTAATCGACGTGCTTTTCGCCAACCATATTGGCATCATCAGAAAACGATTAAAAAGTTTTAATAATCTCCAGATGATGTCAACATGATTGACGAAATGCACGTCTAGTAATAGTATTCGAATATTTTGGCTTTTGTGCAAACTGCTAAAAAATATTGATATCATGCTTTATGGTTTGATGTAAAAAGTAAAACTTTAATTTGTTTTATCATATGTACTTTCTGTAGATATGACAATGGTGCGTATAATTATCTTTAACTTATAGTACAGTAGATATAGGTTTTGTGTGGAACTAATTCCCACAAGGAGAGGGTTTGAATTTTTTAGTTCGTTGTTGGTATCTTTTTGACACAGCCATCTTGAATTTTTTTTTTTTAAATCATACAAATTCGTGTGTCAAATTACAGAAAATTTCATGCTGAAAAAGATTGATATTGGTTCTAAAAAAATCAAAACAAATAAAAATAAATGACTGGAAAAGCTTTCAACTCTATTACCACAGTTAAAAAGAATCAAGTGGATCAAAGGATCACAGAGTAGATATAGATATTGTCATTGACGGAGCTATTCAACATATTGATACGGGACTTCCTCACCCAGAGAATGCTGCTATATTTGTCTGTAAATCCTGATTTGCACAAATTAAAGGAGAACTTCAGTTATGAATTATCTACACTTCCTCCGTCTCTATTTGATCCAGAAACTCATTTATTGAGAAAAAGTGGCAAATCATCATTGACAAGAACTTTGGATAACATAGCAACTAGTTTAAATTACTTGTTACATGCCGAGGCATCGTATGTTCTTGACGGGGGTGCACTACTACACAAATTGCCATGGCAAAAACCGAGAAATTTTCAGATATGTTACAAGTATATAGCAGTTATATTGCTAAGCAAAAAAAGAGGTGGAGCATCAGATACTCACGAAATAATCATCAGTAACAATGAAAACTGAGAGCTCTCCACTTCTAATTGACAAAGGACACTTTGCTTTATATCCATGCTTGGATAAAACTTGGAAGCGAACGGCCACGCTATGATTCGAGCTAGGGATGATCTGACACTGTCGTTGTAAAAACAGCACTGATCTTGGCAGAAGAAATGCCCGTAATAATGGTTGCTGACGACACGGATATTCTTGTACTTTTGATATGCTATAATACACGAAATATTTGTTTGCAGTTATCTACGTTCAGTGATAAGAAACGTGATATTAAATCTATGCAACATGTGCCTAGCGAAAAGGGATGCAAAATTATTCTCTTTTCACATGCTTTAACTGAATGCGATACCACAAGCTCCTTATATATGCTAAAAGTAAATCGGCAGCATGTTAACATTTTTGGAAATATGAGAAATTTAGCATTTGTGCTAGTTGTATGGGTCAGAAAATGCAAACAGAAAGGAACTCACAGATATTGGCACCACAGCATTGGCGTCATTGTATGGTCGAAATCCAAAGATAGAGACTCTGAACCTACTACGATATAATCTCTACTTTAAAAAAATCACAACTGCCAAAAGTGAATTTAATATTGCAAGATTGCCACCTACAGAAGACGCTGCTGTTCATCATCTTCTCCGCCTACATTTACAATGTCTTTGTTGGAAAACCAATATTGCCAATCCCGAAGTGTGGGGTTGAAAAAAAGTAGGAGACCAACTACAGCTCATAACATTTGAAATGAAAAAAAGCACCAGAATTATTACTAAACATGATCCGTTGCACTTGCAAAACGGATACAAATGAGCCGTCTGGTAGTGGTATATGTATGTGTCGACGTTATGGTGTGGGATGTACTGTGATATGTTGTAAATGTTCTGGTAGAGATTGCACAAATAGTGCACTGAAAGAAAGTAATTTAGAATAAACTGAAGAAGACTATTAGATTTAGCTTTTCTCTTATGTAAGATGTAAGATTGATTTCATTGATTTTCAACACTGCATAGGCTTTCAGTTTTTTGGCCACCATATTGTTATTTATTTCTATTTTGTAAAACCAGTATCATAATCTTTTCAGCATGAAATTTTCTGTAATTTAATACAATACGATTTTCTATGATTTTTAAAATTTTTCTTAAAATGGCGGCCAAAAAACATTTTGCACACTCAGATTTTTCTAGACTTTCAGTATGTCAAAAAGATACCAACAATGAATTAAAAAATTCAAACCCGTCTTTATGAGAATTAGTTTCACCTATCACTTATTTCTTGCATATATCTACTGTACTATTAAGGGAAATGGTGAAATAGCTATAGTAACACTATACCCCTTAAACATTTTTTAAGAAATTCTAACCTCTTATTGTTTTTATATAATTTTCATTTGTTTAGTGGTACCCCGACACGAACATTCTAAAATTTTGTTGACAATGGAACCTGGATTTGAGAACGCTAAATCAAAGTATCTCTCAAAGTGAATTTTCACTCCGGACCATCCCCACTACCCATCTCGCGAATAAAATAACCTTCACCACTTTTGCAAAGTTGAATTCCCCATTAACTGTAATTTATGTTATTTTAATTTCGAATTTGGACGTTGGAGGATGCGGGAAAAATGTGCAGTTCGTCGTGGGCACGGATTAAATTGAGAAACTTCCCAAATATATTTTAACTTTGATAAAGGCGGCAATTGCGTTTACACCTTCTGAACTCATGTGTTATATTTGTTCTAGACTTTGTATCTACTTTGTGTATCTAATGTTTTATTTGTTCCAAGAATGTAGACATTTGTGCCCACGTAAGAAAACAAATAAAAGATGTCTTACATATACATTAAAACCAGTAGTAGTAGTAAGGTCGATAAAAAATACAGGGTTGTGTCATCAAAGGAACGTTGTAACCATTGACTACAGAAAGAATATTTTCCTGAAGCCGATAACACTAGATGTTTACGAAAGAGAAGTAACGAATGTTGTAATTCTTGGAGCAAAGGGAAAGTAATTGAAAATCTGGGTGTATTGGGGCCAGGAAGGATTACAAAAAATTATTAGTAAATAACCAACTCCTTTTACAAAAAGTGAATTAAAACGCAAGTAAAAATGAAAGCTTATATATCTATGTAAATTTAATATAATTTGAATAAATATACCGGGTAAGTCACGAATTGCGCTCGCCCCGATATTTCCTAAAATATTTGGAATAGAAAATTGAAATTTGGAGGCCTTATTACACGACTAAAATGCCATCTTTTCAATAAAAAATCAAGTTTGGTGCACATCTGGTTTGACCGGAAATGCCCACAACTTTCGATTTTTAAATGGAACACCCTATATATTTTTACATTTTTGGAATCTAGAGGAAATTTTGAATACAATACATCCATTTTGGTCACTTTTTGATAAACATTAAAAATTTTATTAAAAAATCTATTTCTGAATCCAGAGTGCTGTGGTGCCCAAAATATATTTTAGTTTGTGTGCTACGTTACTATAAAAATAAAAAGAGCAATATGATTGCATTACTTAATTCTCTAGAGGCGTTTAAAATTTTGAAATGTGATTTTTACCCACTAACTCGGTTTTTTAAATGGGAATTTAATCATTCACCAACATTTTTAAATACCTCATTTTCATACGAATCTAATGATACCAAAATTTTGAAAATCCGCTCAGAAATATTTGAGATTTCAGCCAAAATACAATGCAACCGAGCTTTTAGAAACATGCGGCTAATATCTATTAGCCGCATGTTTCTAAAAGCTCGGTGTATCTGTCTGACAGCTGATATTGTTTTATTACAGTCAATGGCTACTATGATTTTTCCAATGTTATTAGGTTACCAGATTTACACAGAAATGTGCCATTTTAGTTTCCAAAGCCCACTAATGTATTATCTAATACATTTTTTGTTTTGTTTTTATTTATTAACCGTCCCACAAGTAAATATCCATTTACAGTGGAGTTGCTGAGAAGGGCCCTATCTCGCGGTAACAATATTTTTGTTTGCGCGTTGACAAAAAAGAGGTCCGAAGGAATAGTTTGCTCACCCTGTATATCGTTTCTTTGAGACAATCGGTTTCAATTTCCGCCTTCCAAATTAATAATAAAATATTGTGTTTTTAATCAATAAATCGAGCTGATAAAAATTAAGATGGTAATGATCAGATAGAAAGATAGAATAGAATAATATCAATTAAATCAGATAAAATAAAATAAATTAATTTATAGCGTATCTGTCTTTCTGCAACGTCTTGTGATTGCTGTTTTATTTTATTTCCTTTCCTTTTCTTTCTTGGGTTGAGTTGATTTTGTCCATTTAAAAACTTTCCACTGTATACAGTTACTTTAGGTCACAACACAGAGTCATATTGCTTTGTAAACATATGTGCCTCATTTTGACACTGACTGTGCTATTATTTATTGCCCATGAACCACTTAAAATGTATCTTGTTGGGTCGTCTAGGGTGTACGTAGGGACACTGCACTTCACTTGAGCTTGTTTGCTTTATTTGATTTAATATTATTAGAAAATTTTGTAATTATTAATTCCATACGAACTCTGTTTTGCTATTGAGGCGCTTCATTTCACGCAGAATTTCTTAATCTACCGGTAGCTGATTTTTTTTCGAGTTTAACGGAGTTTTTACCGCTTTTAAGAGAGCATCTTAAAAACACGTCTATTCACGACGACACTTAACTCACTTCCTCGGTTAATAGCACTTTATTATTACCTTATATCAATATTATTGACGTAGGTGTAAAAATTAACAAACAACACAATCGAAGGTATTTTCAATCGCCTACAATATCAATATTAGATAATAATAAGGGTTAATTAAGCGAACGGGCTACACCAACGCGACGATGCAGTTTTATTTCATAATTTTTAGAGACCCGTTCAATTTTTTCAAATAGTTCTTTTAATTCCTTCACTGCCAACCAAATTTTAAGCAAAATGTCTAAAGTGCCAAACCGAAAAATTTGTGGAATATTATGAAACTTAGTATATGGGGGTTTTGAGGTAGCTGATTACGAATCCGAGGTCAGATTTGTAAAATTCAATATGGGGACCGAAAAGTCAACATTTTTTAAAACGTTTAGTTTCCAGTGTTAAAAATTTAAGAAGTAAGAAAAAAATTATACGAAAATCTTTGAGGTTTTTGGCAGACTAATAACTTACCTAGAGTAGAGATTCGATAATACCGTAATGGGAACATGAGAACATCGCTCAAAGCCCAACACATGCATAGTATATTACATTTCTTTATATGCGTAGAATAATTTTAGGTGATTTATAAATTTTTCATTTGAGCAAATCTGCGTTTGATGACTGAGGTATGAGTTATATGCAACTAAATTTTTTAAATACATAATAGGATACTAAATTATATGTTGAAATGGAAACTAAATTTACACTAATTAACTTAATTATCCCTAATAATTAAAGTTATTGCACATAGCAAATAAATATCTTCATATAATTGCAGGTGCATGATTTATGTATGCGCCGCCATATTAATATGTAATTCCTTACTACAGGATTAATATTCAAAGGTTTCAGTAATAATGATGCAAAAACCTGTTCTGCAAACGAATTTATATCCGTTTGATGTGGAGTTTACAGCGAATACAGCAGCCGGGGATATCAAAGTGCGTACAGAGAAGCGGGTCTTTGTTTAGTAATGCTAAGTCCCTACACACACACTCATGGTTGCCTGTAACATGCTCTGTTTCCATTTCTATTCCCTGTCTTGTCAGGCAGAAGCACCGGCAGAATTGTTGATAGACGTGAATGGAGGTGTATTAAATTCACAATTTACTGATTGATGTATTACAGCCGCTTAGGCAAATGGGATCGGCCCGATTACGGCCCTAACGTCCCGCAGTATCAAAGTGCCAGCGGCACCGGTCCGGGGACGGGGACTACGACTGCCCGCTTTTCGTTAAAAATAATTAAATAAAAGAATAAGACAAAAGAAATATTTTACAATAGAATATTCACACAAATTGGGGTGCTACCATATTTAAATACTTGAAATACAATGCCTATTTTTATTTTTCTCAAACACGCTGTAGAAGTGTGCATAAATTAAAAAGACGACGTACTAACTAACTGACATCATTTGATTGATCAAAGATTACTGACTTCAGTGATGCGTTCCTCTCGGTAACGCATGTTAGTGCTGAGCACGCTGTTTGTCATGTAGTGGGCTCGGTCCTCTGTCTCGACACTGGCGATGTCGGTTGGTAATGGATGTTGTCTGCGTATTTTCTCCAAATGGTCAGCTTTGGCTTTGGATTTGGGGGATGCCTATTTGTAACATGTAGTGTGTTTACGTTTAAATGCAAGATATCGTAACCCATATATCATCTTCAGTTTGGTCTTTTAAGATCATCTAAGGCCATCCGCACACGGGGCGGGGCTACTCGAAAGAAATTGATTCCTGACTGAAGTTAGTAACCAATCATTCGATAGTCACTTCCTATGTTGTTCCTATGATATTGGTAAGCGGTTTTTGATCAGTCTTTGAAGAACCTTACGTGCAGCCACTTCTGTCTTGTTTTCGAGTTTCCTAATGGCAGAAGCACTCTATCGCAATAATTCCATATAACTATCTTTAGACATTCGATAGAACAAGATAAACATAGAGTCTGTTTGGTTTAGCTCCGTTGCTGCAACGAATAATCTGCAGTTTACCACAGCTGTGTGGTTTTCTATTAGTTTCTTTGAAGATATGGTCACCCATATCTTCAAAGAAACTAATAAAAAACCATATAGCTGTCGTTTTGTGTATTACTATTTAAGAAAAAGAGTTAGAAGAAGATACTGGGTCGACACCCAGTATCTTCTTCTAACCCCTCTTCTTAAATAATAATACAAAACCACAGCTTCCTCATCACTTTAGTCAGTGGACGACACACTAGACTGGGAGAAAATAGATTAATGGTGAGTTACTATGCAATAACTATACAGTAGCTTCGTGTTCGGAGCCCGCTAACAAGTTAGCGATCAGTTTATATTTCCGTCACAAACCAGTTATCGTTTCTAATGAGTAGCTCCGTGTGCAGAGCACCAAAGGGTTGTTGCCCAACATCATTGGTTCATGAAGCAGAGTAAACAGACATTGAACCATCGGATTTGAAATTACATAAATACAATGTAACATAACCTCCACGCCAATATTTTGATTTTTGTTGACGTCTCGGATGTCCCAATCATCGCTGTAAACCTGGACCGGCCTCGGTAAGGGGTGGGCCCTCCTTTTTCGGCTCCGACCGACTGTCAACATTAAATTCCAGTGTACGGAGGTACTTTTATGTTTTTTACTTATGTAGTTTTATCTCCTTTAATTATACGACGCCGCCGAAGTTGTGAAACATTTCAAAATCGCTTTTTACCTACTTGGACGGGTAACTCAGTCCAGGAAAATACAGCGTTCTCGCTCCATCTTATAACGTTTTGTATATCAGCGCATACGTAAAAGATATGTAACTTTAGGCGGGGATTACATATCGAATGATATATCCGCTATGTAACCTTCGGAGGGGATGTAAAGCAGTCGGTCCCTTGTCTATGAATGTTAGGCAAGTAAAAAAAATCCCTACTCTTCGATAGAGAAGAGGTTCGGCCAAATTTCAAGGTGGGGGTAGCTCGTCTCCTGGCGTCGGTGATAGGCCATAGTAGTGGAAATAGGCCAACGTTAAATAAGTGAGGGAAAAAAAGGTATTCTTATTTGATGCTTGAGTTCAGCCTGTTACGAAGCGAATGTTTGTAGAAAATATTTTCTTCTACAATGATTATTACAAATATTTGTCCTATTATAATATATTTATTGATTAAATTAAATTGGAATAATCGCAAATTCAAAGAAAATGACTATGATTAATCCAAATACTAATACATGTTTGTTATAATAATAATTTACTTAAAAGCAAAATGCACTAATGTACGTAATCTACTGTAAAACTGTACATCTAACTAATATAGTACATTATCTTACCTTAGATATGTTGTGTGGAATTTATAATTCTTTATATAATCGACGCCCCTGCGGACCACCCTGAACTTTGTAGAGGCAAACTGGTGTGAAGAATATCTAGAGAATTTCAGTATGTTCCAGTCATTCAATTTATTGGGTTATATGTATATGCAGTGAATAATAATTCTCAATTAAATTCGAATTTTCCATTAAGGTAATTGAAGGGGGATATAGGTATATATTTTTTTCGTTTTTATTACTTCCAAGAGTGTTATGAATGTTCCAAAACAGAAATTGAAATTTTCACAAACGTTTGACTCATTAGAGTCATTAGTTAGTCTGCATGATGTTTTTGTCGTCGCGTCGTTAATTAAAAATTACCGTTTTTAATTTGTATTAGTATGTTGATACATACGACAAAGGCGTTGGAATAATTTTATCAATCTTACTGGGTGAACACAAGTACATATTAATAGTGATTTGACTCGCATATACAGTGTGAACCTAAAGAAACGCACAAAATTCATATCTTTGGTATGTGTCATTTTTCAGAAAAATTCGAACAGGTCGATTTTAGTTTTGTAAATGCTACATTTTGTCACTATACCAAAATTTATGTCGTCATTGGTTTTTGAGTTATGACGCCATTATAAATTTTTTTTAATGGAAACAGGCATTTTTGTTTACTGTTTTTGGTGGTATATTCCTTTAGCTTTCTGGTGATATATAAAAAAATTGATATTACCTGAGCCATTCTTTTGGAAAAATTACATTTTATGTAAAAATAACTTACCTTTCGCAAATTCAAAGAGATGTTCCACTTTCTTATGAACTGATAAATCTTGTTGCCTACATTTTTGTTTTAACTAGCATGAAAACATTTGACATAAAAACAAAACAAATAAAATAATAAAAAAACAATCACTGTTAACAACAGAGAGATACAGGCCTTTTTGTGTAAAGTATCGATAACTTTTTTATTCCTGGCACGTGTGGAACCTCAGTTTTGTGACACTTCTGAGACAATGTAAAACTAGTGAATGCAATGCCACGTTTAAGTGAAAGAGAACGCGTAGAACTTTTGATGATGGTTGGATATGGTGATAGGCTGAGAACTCATCAGGAAGCATGTGATGTTTTCAATGCCAAGTATCCCGAAAAGCAAATTTCTAGATCCACTGTAAGTAGATTGGTGGCTAGATATGATGAATCTGGGCAGTGTAGCTGACCTCCCTCGATCAAGTCGCCCTAGCACAAGCAACGAAACCAAATTAAATATTCTTCTAGAAAGTGAGGAAAACCATCATCTTTCGACAAGGCAGCTGGCTTTAAATCATAACGTGAGTCAAGCTCCTGTTGTACGTCTATTGAAAAAGAAAAATACCATCTATACAAAGTGCAATTAATCTGTGAATTGAATGAGGACGATATAGATCGGCGCTTACAGTTTTGTGAACAGTTGTGCGATGAAAACCCAAATTTTTTAAAGAACATTGTTTCTTCTGATGAAGCTACATTTTCTTTAAAGGGGACTGTACATCGGCATAACTGTAGGTATTGGTCACGCGAAAATCCTCATTGGACTCAAGAAGCCCATACACAGCGAGGAGGCAAAGTAAACGCGTGGGCAGCTATGATTGGTGATCGTTTATTGGGACCTTCTTTTTAAAGAAAATCTTACGGCCGCAAAGTATTTACAGTTTTTGCGAGTTGAGTTAGCGTCAGCTTTAGCAGTTTGTTTCCGAACAATGAAGATGAAGATATTCCTGCTAAAAACGTCTAGTTTCAGCAAGACGGGGCCCCACCTCATTTTGAGATAGCAGTGCGTCAGTTTTTAGATGACACTTTTACTGGAAGGTGGATAAGTGGTCGAGGTCCGATTGAGTGGCTCCCGCGTTCACCGGATTTAACCCCCTTAGACTTTTTTCTTTGGGGTTACTTAAAGTCAAGGGTGTATTTTAACAGACCGGATACCATAGAAGAATGGAAAGACAGAATTAGCTTGGAGATGAGACGAATTGCCCATGAGATGATTCAGAACAGCGTGCAAAGTGTCTACACCCGTCTTGGTCAATACCAGATGGTTGGAAGGTCGCAATTTGAGCAATACAGATGATTTTTTTCTCACAATTACTTATGTGAGGTATCAATCAATAAAAATATTTTTTACCAAAAGAATGGCTTAGGTAATATCAATTTTTTTCATATCACCAGAAAGCTAAAGGAATATACCACCAAAAACAGTAAACAAAGATGTCTGTTTCCATTAAAAAAAATTATGATGACGTCGTAACTCAAAAATCAATGACGTCATAAATTTTGGTATAGTGGCGCAATGTAGCATTTACAAAATTAAAATCGACCTGTTCGAGGATTTTTATGACAAATGACACATACCAAAGATATGAATTCTGTGCGTTTCTTTAGGTTCACACTGTATTTCCAAGCAAAGAATGCGAATTTCTGCACATTTTCACTCATTTGGTGATCTTCTATTTACCGTCTAGCGACATTTGTTTCGCCTTTTTGAATGTTTAACCTTTGAGATCAGATTCAGAATCAGCTACGCCGAAAACACCTAACTATCAATTTTAGTGCAATTCCGACGAAATTTGAATTTTGATAATCCACTGGTACAATAGAAGTAGTTTAATGAAAAAAACGTAGTTTAGCCATCACCGAGCAATAATATCCAGCAATATAGTTTATTAAATAAATAAAATATTATTATTATTTTGCACCTGATAAACACTTTTTCCTGTTTTTGCTCACCTTATATCAGCCATACTTTGAAGTCGCTTAAGCCAATCCAGTGATGATTGAACAAACATAAAATATACAGTCCAGGAGGAGGCTGGAACCTTAGGTATGACGCTCCCTCTGGAGACGTAGTTTCCGCAAACGCCAAAACTTTTAAACACAACACTCCACGCGCGTTTCGCTAACCAAGTTAGCATCATCGGGTGATTATGCTACCCCGATTATGCAAATATGGTTAGCGAAATGCACGTCGAGTATTACGGTCAGGAGTATTTGCGCTTGTGGAAACTATGCCTCCAAAGATAAGAAATACATATTGGGACAAATTGAGAACCTCCATCTTTTTACAAAATTTTGTTGCCGTTTAAAAATGGACAAATTCATAACTTTTCTGTAATAACTAATGGTGAAAAGTCACATAAGCCATAAGATTCGTCAATTTTTTTTTTGATAATTGCGGGACATTGTCTGACACTACATCTTTTAATGAAACTCTAGTACTACTACGGGTTGAAGTAATTAGATTAACTTTATACATTGTTTTTTTAATATCGGGTTTTTCATCCAAGGTTCAGCACATAATAAAATAAATCTACTATATTAAGTTAGGTTAGTATGTGAGTGGGCTCTTGTCAGACCCTCCACTGCAATCAGGTGTATTGTGTCTCACTCTTAGTTATAGTTCAACCCAACAGATTCAACTTTTTATTAAATCTGGTTCTTTCTGCAGCAGGACAGGTGCACAAAACGTGCTCTGACGTTTAATCACCCTCCAAACACAGACGGCATTCGGCGTTTTCCACCTGTCCAATTCTGTGTAGGTGATGATTTAATTTGCAGTACTTAGTTAGTGTATAGGCCAATTAGAGTTCTTAGGTATAGCCTATTTAACTCTAATAGTTTTTTAGTTCTTGACTTCAAGGGATATGTAATAAACTTTGAGTGACTAATCCTGGTAGTTCCTGCCAGTGTTGGATTGCATTCAATTCAGCCCAGGCTAGGGTAGCAGCCCTGGCAGAGTTAGCAGATGTGCCAAGTGTCGGTTCTGGACCTATAAATTTGGTTGCTGTGCCTTCTCTGGCCAGGGAATCAACAACTTCGTTGCCTTTCATGCTAGAGTGACCAGGTATCCAGATCAGAGTCAGTTTGTTGTTTCTGCCCAGTCGGGCAAGAGCTTCCTGGCAATTCCAAATCGTTTTAGAGTTGCAACGGTAGAATCCAAGGACTTTAAGAGCCTCTTGGCTATCTACTACGTTATTAAAATCGTATAGCGGAATAACCTTTTACAATTTCAACACAAAGTTGAACTTGGCAAAAGTTTCACTTAGTTCAAATGCAAAATTTATGTGTGAATTCATCGTGCATTTACCAAATACCAGGAATGATAAAGCGCGATGTAGTTAGATGTATACTATATACTTCCTATCATATAGACCGAGAACCTTGTCTCAAGTTCATGAAACTCTTCCTCCCTGGAGAAAGACCGTGATCTCTTAAAAAAAATTAGGATCATTTATAACCTCCTTGGATGTTAAATAGTAAAAGGTTTTGGTACCAAGGATCTGGAATAACTTGGTCCAGATAAACCCAAAATTTTGGACCAATGGGGAACCACTCAAATTAAGATTTTTCTGATGTATTTTTGACCAAAAATAAGTAATTGAGGTGCCCAAGGAAAAGTCCTGAGGAGTTAAAATCAGCGCAAATGAAAAAAATCGTAGAAACTAAGTAAAACTAATAAAATTACGTAAAAATCCGTGACAAATCATTCTTTGTGAACTGGGAAAAAGTTCAGTTCATATTTTTTTCGTCTTCTTAATGATATTTGGAATAGCCTGAAGTGGAGAGCTGCCTCACCGCGATGTCTTGATCCACCCACAAAATTAAGCAACGTGCGAATGTAATCACTTGTAACTGAACTAGCAAAAAGTTCCGTTCGAACTTTCTTGTGGTCATGAGACATAGAAACTACTCGATAATGAGCAGAACTGCCTCGCCACGTTGACCTGAATTTTAATCAGTGGCTGTTTGTAATTATTTGTAATTATTTTGTAATTATTTCGGTCTTTGTAACTCGGCCCTAAAGGGCAGTTCTCAATTGTTCCTCATCATATTTACTTCCCTCGACAAGAAGACAAAAGAAACTGCCTCGCTGCAAACGCCGAGATGACCGATTTTTCTCTACATGTTCAAAGCTCGATTTGAACCCTTTAGGGCAGATAAAGCATTCCGTTATCCTGAACCGAATCCTAAACTTTTCTACTCAGCTCTTTCAAAACTGATGAGAACGCTGGAATTATTTTCGCTAAAGTAACTCGAAAATCTTGATAACGAGCTGCCGTACTATATCAAGTACTATATTCTGTTTTGTAGGTATATTGTAAACAGTCAGACAGAAGATCACTGGACTAACAGACAGGCTGGCGGAATTGCAGGACCTTAATTTTCGTAATCTAGATAGTTTGAAATGGGACATCTGAAGAAATCTGTAATTTTTTCACGATTTCCGTCAGTTAGCGAGGGAAGTAAAAATTGTATAAACTTGATGATAACAATTTTGAACAAGGCAGCTTTTATCACATTTAAATACATAATGAAAAACATACCAATTATAAAAATAAGCGTTAGTACTGAATTGGGTCAGTACTGAAAAATCAAAAATGCTGTCCTTTCTTACACATAACATAACCAAATCCTTATAGCTTCGGTGGTGGCAACGTTAATTATATGATTTTTCTCTTCCGTTTACTTTCTACGACGCCAGTTCTAGTCAGAAAAGAAATCATTAAACTTTTACTAATACCATCGCCCTGAAAATTGTCTCAGAATTCGTAGAAACTCGAATAAAATCCGTAGGAACTTTTTCATTAATTATTAATAACAATAACAGAAGGCGCAGTAATTCGGACATCTGCCCTAACTTGCCTTTCTAACTTTCTTGTTTAATTTAATAACACTCGGTCCTCGAATAGGGGGATTCAATTTATTGCCCTTAATTTTATTACTATTGTTAAGTCGAAAGTTATTTACAAAGTGCGTGGCGTCTAAGATTTCATCTTTATGTTAGCTTATCAGAATGATAATTGATAAGTAATTATAAGTATTTTAGAATAAACTAGAATAATTAGAGGCTTAAATAACAATATAAAAAAATTGCTTGGAAAACTTTACTCATTGCAAATTAAGAGAAGGTAATATCTTGATTTCTTTTAACGACTAAAAAATAATTTTTCTGGAATGGTTTAACTGATGATGGCTCGGCGGTGGTCCCCTATTGGTTTCATCAATCTATATTTAGTACAAGGAAGCAAAAACCGGAAAAAATATTTTCTCTTTAAAATTGATTTATTTTTTGTTTGCTTATAATTGTAATGAAACATATTCTCTATAGGACTTTGCAAACGGCAGAAAAAAAACCTATCTATGAGAACTAAAATAAAAACTGTTTGTAAAATTATTGATTTACAATCTTTGCTTTCTTTCGATAACGTGGCTAGAAATTAAAATACTAAAATTAATGTGTCTATTTCTTATTTGACAATTCTCATTGTAACATTAGTATCCACACAGTTTCCTACGGCCATGCAGAGTAAACTAGTATCTACATAACCCCTTACGACCATGAAGATTCAGTTCAAAATGAGATCAAAGGCCTGAACTAAATTTATTTACATTCCTTGTCTTTGGAAATTTTTTATTTTAATAGATTACATTTTCATTAAATCTGTCACTTTTTTCTTGCAAATGCTTAGCATTTGAAACGTTTTTCGTCCTTATTCTGAAGCTCATCAGAAAAACATAAAACCACTCATAAGATGTTTCATGCAAAATCCAAGACAATTTCCACAAATGTGAAGTTTTTAAACTCAGACATTCAATATTTGACTATCGTTAATGCATCTGGCGGTTTGTTCAATGTAAGTTTGGGGACAATAGGAGTAGGATTACCAGATGCAGTAATACGGCCTGGTTACATTCAGCAGGATTTAACTCGCGTGAATGTGAATGTCCAGACAATACATAAATTTAGAATTTGTGATAGGGCTACAAAGAAGTGTTGTGATTATGTTTCGTTATTTATTATTTTTTGTTGAACAACCGTCTTAGCTAAATCTTAATCAGACGATAACCGTTTAACCCATCTATCCTGATATACATTTTTATTATTACCCGTTTATAACTCGTTTCAGATCACTAAGTGTCACGGTTTTAATCAATCAATCAAAACAAATTTATTTTAAATTCATAATACATAATTGTCCTCCCTAGGCACTCGACCGGAGCCAGCCAAACATCCACAGCACTAATCGCCGTGGTAATTGAAGGGATGGACAGAGCGAGGCTAGGTTGGATTAAAAGTAAACTTAAATAATAATCACAATCTTCTTCCACAGGATCGGCGAATTAAAACGTGTATAAGATAGAACATGTCAAAAACTCAAAACATTTGATATATGCAATGCAAAAGACGCTAGTGTAGAGAAAATATCACAGATATATAATAATATGATAGTTCTGCACGGGAAAATTACTATCTAAAAAACCCGTTTCAAACAATGCAGCAAGAGCGAGCGGCTATATCACACCGCATAATTTATAATTTAAAATGTTTGCTCTCTAAAGAATTTAATAATCAACGAATAAATATGGTTTGGAAGAAATAATTTAGAGCGACAAAGCAAACAAAAAATGCAAAAAGGAAACGAAGAAGAGGATAGAGAAAAGGTGAAGATCGGAAATTGTGTTTGCGAGTTTTTATAGTTGGATAGAGAAAGAGGGTGTGGCTAGATATGTTGCCGAAAGATGGGCAACGCCTGGTATGGTAATTTGTGTTTGATGCGAAAAGGTGCATTACGCTCTCTGATTGGCGTGATGTTGTTTGTTAGTGGGCTATTACCAAGTTTAAATTGATAGAATTTTTCCGATGTAACTTTGACGTAGTCCACTAGTGGCGTTATGTCGTGGCAACGTGCATAAAGGTCTCTTAAGGAGATGTATCTTGAAGAATTTGAAATGAGGCCCATACATTTATGTTCCAGAACTCTCAGTTTATTCATTGTCGCGTCCGGTATGCTGCACCATACCGGAGCCGCATATGTTAGGGCCGGTCTCATCGGTTTTAAAGAACTGTTCAGGTATTAGCGAGGAAAGTCCAGAAATTTAGTAAAACGTAATAAAACTAGGCAGGCAGTGAATCCGGTGCATCCCCAGCAAGTTAATTCGAAAAATACCTGGAGTTGTTAGGGATTTGACTTTTCGTGACATTGATTAAACTGGAGGTCATTTATTGTATTTTTTATGTTGTTGATTTTCGGTGTTTTGGGATTTCTGCCTGTAGCATCTTTAATATATGAGTTCGATGTTGTTCCCGAGGGTTGGTATGTTCTATTTGGATTGAGTTTTATGTATGGATCGTGTTATTGTCATAACCGACAACAGACATCTCTTCAAACTATACAAATTTGTCTCTGGTACTGAAATATATTGTGAATTTTTTTACATGTGTACGTTACCGTAATAAAACAGTGAATAAAATGTTTTGTCTTTCCCTGTGTAATAGTTACAAGTAATATAGAAGAATTACTTGAATTTGGTGGGTATCTATATTTTCAAAAGGGCATATATTTTATACTCTAGGCAAATACGGAAAAGTAAAATGCAATAACAGTCCAAGCAACGAACTCTAAAATAAAATAAAAAAGACATGTAGGTCCGAATCGAAAATTTGTTTTTGCATTCGATTCCTGGGGTGATATGGATCATTCATAGCCATTAAAACCTTATCGATCACCCACTCCAATCCAAGGGGGCCAAAAATGGCCGAAATTTGGTCCAATTTTTCAAAATTTTCAACTCTCGAGTTCTAATTTTGGCAAAAAAACAAACTAAACTTCCCCCCCTCTCTCTCTCTCTCTCTCTCTCTCTCTCTCTCACTCTGTCTCTGTAGGATATGTGCTTATTAATGATGAAAAAAATAACACATATTTAATTTTTTTATTACATTATTTAATTGACTGTTTCAAATTTTATTGCATATTTCAATACAAATAATACCAAATAACTATGCTCTTTCTTTACTTTTGATACCATAATTTTATATACAGTTTAACGTAAAATACATTATAATAAAAATAACAATATACGATTATTTACAATGAGCTCAATCATATTCATCGTCAGATTCGTCATTTTCAAGAATTGGAT
Source organism: Stenurella melanura (assembly GCA_963583905.1). Lineage (NCBI taxonomy): Eukaryota > Metazoa > Arthropoda > Insecta > Coleoptera > Cerambycidae > Stenurella > Stenurella melanura. The sequence goes on along the minus strand of OY757309.1, from coordinate 224,807,597 downwards.
CATCTACATTGAAATTCTCCCGCGAATCTTTATCTTTGCACTCGTTAAATACTATATTCGAAATTTCCCCTTTTTGCCAAAAATAGAACTCGAGAGATTTTGAAAAGTTGGGCCAAATTTCGCCCACTTTTGGCCCCAAGGGTTGGAGGGGGTAACCGATAAGGTTTTAATGGCTATGAATGATCCATATCACCCCAGGAATCGAATGCAAACAATTGTATTTGATCGAGAATTGTAAATGTCGTTAGAAAAAATATGTCATCAATAATTTTCAAAACGTCTGCCTATTCGACGCCCGTTTTTTAAGTACGGTAATTAAGACCAGAAAATCCATCCCATGGTTTTGAAATTCAGGTGATGAGTAAGTGCATGGCCACCTCGGTGCACCGCACAGTGAGCATCGCACCGCACCGCGCACATCTCACCGCACGTCGCATTAAATGAGAGTGTACATATCGGCACCCCTCGCACATCGCACAGTAAAATTAAACACAAGCATTATTTTAAATGAGAGTGACCAAATAACAACTTCAGCCTCGCACATGGCACAGCCTTCAGCATGGGTGATAACGTGTTTTTTAATAAAAATATGGAAGAAAATAGCCGAACAATGTATGAACACTTAGTGTTAACTAGTGGAAAAACCCTAGTGATTTGGAAAAAAGTGAATCAATATGTATAAAAATTATTAAATATTTTAATAAAAAAAAATAATAGGATTCTAAAAAATATATATAATTAACATATCACTGATGACTGACGACGTTTCTTCAATCAAGCTAAAATCATCGGGAGTGGATTGCAATAATTATATATAGCTAAAAATTAACTTATTTTCCAGAAATTTTAGTAAACCAACGAAGCAAAATGTTTAAACATCTAGTAAAACTATAGAATGCTGTAGAATGTGCTATTCATATGGATATTAATTTTTCGCAAAAATCTGTTACAATTTTTTCGAATTATCTGATTTGTCAGTTTCAGTGTCTAAATGTTCAGGAAGCTGTATTAATTAGTTACATTAATTAACGGAAATACTTAGCCAACATCCTCCTTTGTATTATAATATAATTTATACGAATTCAAGTTCTTTTAAGAGAACAAAAAAGCTAAGCCTTGATTTCCGTAAATCTCACGTCTCAAGGAATATTCCGTGGCTTTATACCATATCCTTTTATATTCTTTTTAATAAGAAATAACGGAAAGAAAAGCCAAGTACATTTGTAGAAATTAAAGTAACTACATAGTATGTATTCGTGTTTCGTAGTGCTTCTTTTCAGCTACAAGATGGAAACTTATTTATCTTCTGGTTCACTTTAGGCTGGATTTCAACTTTATCCCGTTTCCCTTTGACCTAAAAGTTACTCTGAAGTAGAATTCGCTTTTATCTTAGACATATTCCGGGAATGTTGTCGATGATTTTTAAAAGTTTTCTCCTCCGGTTATTCGAAATGCCTCGCGCGTTGCTATGGAAAGTAGCTTTTCGGTTATTTCAAAAATGTGCCCCAAACTTCTGAATACTGCGAAGCTGTGACAATTCGAATTATTATGTATAACACATTTTCAACCTTATTTTATACGCCATTCTGAATATTGATTAAGTTTCCTGATGATTTATATTTGATCCTAAATATATACGACCGTAGAATCCGTGGTGTATTTCACAACTCAAAATACTTTAATGGTAAGAAGTTTCTGCGAAAAGGATATAAACAATTTGTAATTATTATAAATAAAATGTTACAATAAAAATGCATTTGAAATTATTTTTATTCACGACTCTATGCTGTAATACATTAAATGCGTGAGTGGTTTTAATAAAACGATGTTTGCGTCTTACTTAAAATGAGGTTTTAATATAGTTATTATAGTCCATTCAATGAATGCTCAAAAAGGGATTGTAGAGGACATGATCAAGAACCGAATTTTTAACTGTAGGACTGTGTTTGGAGTAGTTAAGGGGTACATACTAAAAGTCCCTGAACCTAACTGGTGAGCCTGCAGGAGGGCAAGTTTTTTTTAGTTTTTCGCCTGTAGAGTCGGGTACAATTTAAGCTGACTTGTGTCATGGCCGCTAGAACGTCTGAACTAAGATTTTATTTGATGCATAAGAAATGCCAGTAATTCTCAAACAGTTCTTTCCTGTAGCAGCAATTAATGTCGCTAAATAATTATAAAAAAATAGGAAAGATGTTGCCATAAAATGTTAAGATTATTAATTATTATTGACATTTCTAAAAAAAATCGGTAAAGGTATTTACACAGAACTTCCCTCGTTATTTGTGCATGGCAGTCACTCTAAAAAATTAATAATTACGAAATGACATTGAGAATAATAATCGGAATAGAGTTATTGCTATTATTACAAAGAAAACTTGATAAGTTTTGGTCAAAAAAATATACAGATTGCTCATCCAACAGCAAAAGTTCAATACTAAATAGCAGGTGCCACATATGGCAGGCTTGCGCAAATACATTTACAAATGTCCACCATGACTGAATTATTTCTTGGGATGACCACCCTGTACATTTTTCAATAAAAGTATAATAGGTGCATATGCCAGATATTATTGCCATCTGTCACATTTTCAATCCAACATTCACGTAATGGAGTGGAAGTATAGTGGTAGTTAAAAAATTTCATTTTTTTTTTAATTTTCAAAAGATGTAAGTAAAATAATTTTCAAAATTTTTTCTTCTGAAATAGGTTTAAAATGTCAAACGTAGAAATTTCAAATTTGAGCAAAAAGGAAAGTTTCCTTCTATTAGCACTACTATAGTAGTGCTAAAAAAGTTCAAAAATTAAAAATTATGTATTTTTTAAAATAGGTTTAGAATGCTATGAAACGTGAAAATTTTAAATTTGAGCAAATAAAAAAAAAATCGATCTATTTTAGTGGTAAAATCTTTTCGAAAAATTTTCAAAAATTTTTTTTTGAAAAATTTTCACAATTTTTTTTTTAATTACCTAGGTTTAGAATATCATTTAAATTTGAGCATTCTAGTGTTAATTTTTTTTCCAAACTGGTAACAAAATGTTACAAATTTTTTTTTCCGAAATTCTATCTTAGTGGTAAAATTTTTTAAAAATAGTAAGAAAAATGTCTAATTTTTCTTTTAAATAGATTTAGAACGCTATGAAACGTGGAAATTTGAAATTCGAAGAAATAAAAAAAAATTCCATCTATTTTAGTGGTAAACAAATTTTCAAAAATGGTAAAAAAAAAATTTCAAAAATTTTTTTTTTTGAATCAGGCTTAGAATGCCATGAAACGTGGAAATTTTAAATTTGAAGAAAGAAAAAAATTATTTCATTTTAGTAGTAAACATTTTTTCAAATATATTGGTGAAAAAAATTTTTTTTTCGTGAAATAGGTTAAGCGTGTCATGAAACGTAGAAATTTTAAATTTGAGCAAAAAAAAATTTTTTTCATCTTGGTAAAAATTTTTTTAAAAATGTTTGAAAAAAATTTTCAATTTTTTTTTTTTCTGAAATAGGTTAAGCATGTCATGAAACGTAGAAATTTTAAATTTGAGCAAAAAAAAATGTTTTTCATCTTGGTAAAAATTTTTTCAAAAATGTTTGAAAAAAATTTTCAAAAAATTTTTTTTTCTGAAATAGATTTAACGCGTCATGAGACGTGGAAATTTTTAATTTGAGCAAAAAAAATTTTTTTCACTATTTATTCCGTTTAGACGGTCCACCCTGTATATTTTCCAGTGAAATTTCTACCATTTCTTCGCTGACAATAGCGTCAACTACCTACCAAATTTGACTGCTCTCCGTCAAGTAGTTTTTTAGTAAATGCACCAACAGACAGACAGACAGACTGACGGAATTGAAAAACCTATATTTTCGTAATCTACGTGTTCTGAAACGTCAGAATCCGTAAAAATCTCGGAGGGTGATTTTTTCTCGAATACAATACTTCCCTCCGGTATGCGAGGGAAGTAAAACTCTATTGGGGGTTCGTTTATGCATGTCCGACAACAAAAAATTACATTTTGACACATGTCATGCGATCACCGGTTTGGCAGGACTGTAAAAAATAGTTGACGGTGGTACCGAAAAATTGGTGAAATTGTTAAGATATCGAAACATTTTATTAAGAAAAAATGCATAGTACAACAAGGACCCCATATTTCAATTTTGAAGCAGATATGAGGAAAATAAAAAAGTGCAAATTTTACCCCTACCCCTAATAACTATATGAAAAATCATAAATTCTTGTGTCTATTTCACAAATATTCGATTAGTTTCGACAAAAACTTTATGTATTTTAGTTGAATAAAGGTATTTGCATGTAAAAAAAGAAACGAACCCCCAGTATAGTATTTTTTAGAAATCTCAATAATTCAAATTTTTCCCATATGTAGCCAACTTTATGGCGGACATTGTAGGTATATAGGCCCGGGCACAAATATTAACTGATAAAAAAATGAATTTCTCAATTCAGTCAATAACAATAAGTTATCAGAAAAAGAAATCAGAGACTAATATTTTTACAGTCCAGCAAGAACCACGGGGAGGTATGGGCATTTCTTGCCAGGAAAGGATAGGATCGTAGTATTAGCAGGGGAAATGGTGTTAGTAAAAAAAAATATTTCATGCAATAAAAAAAATCTGAAATCTCTATGAGAATAACGAAAATAAATTATATTTCTTTTAGCGGTAATAAATAAATATTCTGGTTGACAAAATATATGTTAAAAACATTGACAATAAATTTAAAACAAATAAATTAAAACAATTCTGAAAGAACAAGGCATTGGCACGTTTTCATAAACTGTACAACTACACTACACTTGAACAATTTATCTACTCGACGCACGGTTCACCATTCGTGTATTAATATCTAACGTAAGAAAGTCGATTTTATTAGAGATAAACACGCGCTAGTAGTAATAAAAGACGCATTTTTTGGGAAAATAAAGTTTTAACAAAACTCGCGGCGCGGCTTAATAAAATAAAAATTTTAGAAAGAAAATTATTAACTTTTAATAGAGCTTAAATTAAAAAAAAGAGAGATCGAACTCGCAACCACCCCATTTATATTTATTGCTGCTCGAGTATCTTACCGATTGAGCTACGCGATCCTATGCTCATTATATTCTAAAACGTGTAATATGTACATTTAGAAAATTGTAAGACTTAGTGGTTTGACATTATTCGTTTGACGGATGGATATCCACTATTTACCACTAAATATAACCTAAATATTTCATACAAAGACGTTTTTAATATTTAGAGTGGTGTTAGTTCACGGGAGTAAATAATATTCGTCGTGAAATCTCACAGTTTGAGAATCGCTGAGCTTATGACTATGTTTCTCACTCCTCAGTGTACATTTCATATTTCCGTCTCAAAAGAAGTGGGAAAGAATCTTGGTAGATATACATTGACAATGTCTTTAAGCTATTGCTTTAAGTTTGTGTGCAAGAGATAGTGAAAACGTATGCGCAACATTAATTCATACATCGGTCATTTTAAACTGGACCCGATTCTATTTCGAAAACAGTGCATCGTAGCGGAAAGGTTATTCTATTCAAAATGAAAGCTGACAATATTTATACAAGATTATTACTATACAATTTTTAAAAGTTCCAATAGCTTTCGAGATATCCGCTAGCAAAAATGGCAAATTTTTGAAAAACGCTTTTTTGCCTCACGTTTTTCGATAAACTGCCTTGTAGCGCATCAGCACCTAGTTTTACAGCAATATCCTCACAGTAGAAGTTGCGGAACATTAAATTTCCTTTAAAATTAGGTATTTGTTATTAGACTCTTCAAATTACAAAACGAAGCGTATATTGCATTCGATCGGCACATTTCTAAAACCGGTAATATTGCTCGTAGAGAATTTTTTTTTATATCACTGTGTTGGTGATCGAATTCTGAACAACTGACGTCTGTCTGTCACGTTTTTTGTAAGCACGATAACTTAAGAACGAAAAGTCCGATTGTATTGAAACTTGGGCACTAAGTTAGTGTTAGCTAGAGGAAGAACCCTATTGTTTTTTAACAAAATCGATCAATAAATAAAAAAGGTATTCATTTTTTAGATTTGAAAAAAAATATGTTTTGTAATTAAACAAAAAAATATCTAAAACTAATATTACTTACAAAAAATTATAAAAAAACTGCGAAGAGTATCCTATAGAATGTGCAACAATTATATATCTATTTTATATTCAAATGATAAAAAATTATAGCAATTTTTTGGCAAAATTCGAGAATACGAGAGAAAACCGTAACACTTTCTCTTATTTAACTTTGAAATGAAGATCTGTCTAAGAAATCTCTTCATTTTCAAGAACCTGCACATATAGAGGAAGTTCTCCAACAAACACTTGTGACATGAAGACGGACATGACGGAAGTATACGGGTTCTATGGAACCTTAAAAATTACATTTTAAAAATATCCCCGTCTTTCACATTATCACATTTTCTGTAACTCCCGGCCCCCAAAAAGTGAATGTGTTTATTGAATAGCCCCTAATGCAATATTAGGTTTTAAAACCAATATTTAACCCTAAAGCGTCCCAATTTAATAGCACACCATTTATAATCGCTTTGATGTTATTATTTTAAGTTTGTCGCAGATAACGATAATCACAATGATTATCAAAATCGGGAATTTCAAAAGTCTGCAGAGAATACCGGTAGATAGAGCTATCGACTTGATTTTCAAGTTGCTGCCTTAAGACTAGCCTGATGAGCTGAATGGAGATAGTATCGGCGATTTTAATCAGACTACTCCACGTTGACAAGAGCCAAGAAGCCCTCTGCGACATTCACTGGCAGATACCTTACAAACGTCTCTTGTGATTGTCTGTTATACTCCAGACCGATAGCACTACGAAAGAGCAGTACATATTGTTATAAATTACACCCCCTTGGAACTGGAGATGATACGCCTATGCCTACTAATAGTGACTGGAAAAACTCTAGAAAGAGCCATGGACTTTTCTAGAGTATGGTTGGAGAGGATTCTTGATGGTTTCTGGATGAATCTAGAAGCAATTAAAGAGTATATAAGGCGCGATTACCGGCGCAGAGGGAGAAGTTTATTAAAGAGCAGTTTATAAAAGTGAACAAGTTGAAAAAAGTGAGGTTAAATATTAAGTAAACAGTAAACAAAGTGTATTTTCAAGTATTGTATAGTCAGTAAATTATCAAATAAAGTGTTAGTGGTGTTTATCTCTTGTTGAAATTATTTAGAACCCACGGATTCATACAGGGTGTTTCCTAAAAGGTGGAAAAGATGCTACACTGGTGTCAGACGCAGAATTTTGACAAGAGGATTTTTCGGAAGTGTTGAGAAGACTGGGACAGTATTCTCGTAATTAGTGCTAACACAGGAAGGACTAATTTACTGGACGTTGTTCGAGGGTTATTTTCGAACAGAAAAATAGTGTTAAGTGCATTTTTCGAGACATTTTTGAACATTTTATTTAGACATTAGTGGTTAAGTGACGAAGACTCTAGATAAGACTTTCTCGTACATTTTGAGGTTTTTCTGGACAGTCCCATTACCGATATTGACGTGATTATTAAATTTTGTTGATAATTATATGCCGATAACAACCAGAAGCATGGCATCCGAAAAACAAATGCAGGACTTTATGGCCCAAATGCAAAAGATGATGATGGATCAGGAAAGAAAGCGCCAGGAAGAGAAAGAAGAACGGAAAAAAAAACGACAAGAAAAAGAACAAAAACGTCAACAGGAAAAAGAAGAGCAAGAGAAATGACGTCAAGAGGAAAAACAAGAGGAGGAGAAACGACATCAAGACGAAGAGAAACGACGTCAGGAAAATTGAGAAAAATCATGCAAGACTTCCATCACATTAAACAACCAGAAGAAAGAGACGAACTAAGGAAAATTATAGAAGGCCAACAGAGTGCCATATTTGCCGTCACTGAAGAACTCAAAAAAAGTCAAAGAAAAAATGCACCAGGTAGAAGGAGAAATAGACCAACCTAAACAACAGTTGAGGGATAGAGGAAACCAGCAAGTGGTATCATTAGGCCAGCGATTAAAAATTCCCTCCTTTGATGGTCAAAATTCCTGGATGACTTACACAGTTTGAGGCAGCAGCGAGTGCAAACAACTGGAATGACGAAGAGAATGCTAAGGCATTAATCGTAGCTTTAAGAGGCCAAGCATTGGAATTGCTCCAGACAATTCCGGTAGACCAACAACGGAATTTTAGAGTTTTAGAAGCCGCCTTAGATCTACGATATGGCGATCAACACCTTGCTCAAGTATACCAGACCCAGCTGAAATTGCGCGTTCAGAAAGCTGGAGAGAGTCTGCAAGAATTTGAAGCTGCGGTGGAAAGACTGGCACATTTAGCATATCCTAATGCGCCAAGATAATTTAAAGAACAATTGGCAGTGGGGGCATTCCTAGACGGGATAAGGGACGAGGAGATCAGGCGAGTCCTCAGGCTATCCCGACATAAAAGTAGCAGTGAAGCCTTGGTGCATGCACTAGAGGTAGAAGCCGTCTATAGGGATACTCCAAAGTCAAGAGTGCGGGCTATGACACTCGAAGAATCGCAGTCAGAAAAGAAGAACCAGAAGCCTATGTTGGCCGATATACATAAAATATTCAGTCAGTTACTGGCTCAATTGGATGCTGTAGAAAGACAAGGCACGTCAAGCGTCGGTATTAAATGCTACAACTGCGGCAGGATGGGACATATGAAACGAGACTGTCGATATCGGAACTCGAGGAAAGTGAATGCTAGAAAGATTGAAGAGACTCAGAACAAACAGAGTAGTGGAAGGCCAAGTGGACGGCGTATGAAATGTTACAGGTGCGGTGAACTAGGACATATCCAGCTTGAATGTCCACGGAGGAGATCGGAGAGAGTGAAGGCCGGAGAAGCTGTGAAGCTGAGGGGAAAATCAGAGGAAGCTGGTACCAGAGAGACTGTGACAGATAGGGAACATGGTACCCCGAGAGAAGTAAAGATTTTCCAGCTTCGAAGCATTCCGAGAAGTCTAATAGTACCAGGACGTGAAAATAAAATGAAACCCCAGAAGGATGCTGATATTTCATCCGGAAGAAGATGCAGGGAAGATTGCAAGTACTACCACCAGGAGAAACTGCAGGTCACGGGAGCAGTCAACACTGTCAAGGTGGAGGTGCCGGATGACAGGACAGATGAAACGCTCAGACAAGAGCTACTAAACGATGAGGAAATTGGGCCTATATTGAGAGCCAAAGAAAGGGGAACTCGTCCAAAATGGAAGGATGTTTCAGGCAAAAGAGTGGGACCGAAGGCACTATGGGCGCAGTGGGACTCACTGAAAGTCAGGCTGTTGTGGAGAGCATGGGAAAGCCCAGATGGAAAGCAGGTGCACTGAGAAAAAAATTTAGTAGTGGTAAGTGAAAATTTAATTATGGCAGCAAAAAAGTTGCATACTATATGGGACAGGTAAACAACTTAATTGTCATAGGCAAACGAAGATTTCTAAAAGTAATGACTTGCCACAAGTGAACAACTTTAATTGGAAATAATTCCAATATTTTAATAGTAATAAGTGAAGTTTATTGCTGGAGTCACTAAACTATGTTTTAGTTGTATTAAACTTTTCAGCTAGGGTAATTAAACTATTTTCCGTGGTCAGAGTAGAAGTAAGTAAGTATTGCAGCTGCTGTGATTAAACTGTTGACTTATTCTTATTAATCTATTTGCATACCATTATGAAATACTACATCTGTCCTAATTTAAGTATTCACTTGCGACTATTAAAGTTTCGAATTAATAATAGGTGGGAAATGTATAGTTCACTTACCTTCATTGAACTAATTAACTTGTGGCTAGTAAAAAAACTAACTTCAATTGGTATAAATGTTGCACTACACTAAAGCCGATTGCACATCTGCATACACCATGGTGACGATATCATCACGTGAGGTATCATGGAACCCCGGCTAATTACTTTAAATGCAAGTTCGCTTACTAAAGCCTCCAATATTACCTCACATCGTGATATCGTTACCACGGCAGTGTTGGGTGTGCATTTTAGAGTATCCCATATTTTCACTTTCAGAAAATGAGAGCCAATGTACATCTCGCAGAGCTTATGTTAGACTTTTGTTTCTATATATATAAATTCTATAAAAAAAATTTTTTTACCAATGCCGTGTAACTTTGAAAAATATATATACATACATCATATATATAAAAACTTCTTATGTTCTAAATTTAAAGAAAATTGAAAAAGACACCACAAAATAACAAGATTTTTTAAATAAAATTTGCAGATAATATTACTTGACACACTTATATATATATAGGAAGAAATACTTGCATTCTAAAATACAGGTTAGTAAAAAATATTTAGATAAGAATTTGATTTAGATTTTATTTTTCAAAGTGAAGATATGGTGCATCTTCAAAACTCGTATAAGGAGGGCACAAAAAAAATGATTCTATATGTATAAAAGATTTATTATTATATAATATATATACAAATAAAAATAAAGGTAAACTAATAAATACGCAGAAGTCGCCATATTTAAAATAAGTCCTAGTAAAATACCTAACCTTTATGCAGTTTTTATGTGCTTAAAGTATATACCTTCAAATCTGTCCACACGGTTTAATAAACCCCACTCATTTAATAAATTCTGATAATCCATTTAGGTACAAGTATACCTAAATATTGAAATGATGAAACAGTAAGGCTCACAAAGCACATACACACACAAACACATATTAGACAATGGCAATAATGGCATGCTAAATGGCGGATTCTCGGAATATTTCGGATATATTCGGAACCCGAACTAGTTGTTTTGGTTTTGAAAAATACCAGTCCTCGGATGTCAGGAACATGCGCAGTTAGTAAGTTCAGGACCCGTTTTACTAACTGCGCATGTGCCTGACGTCCGAGGACGTCCTCGGACAGGCTATTTCTCAAAACCAGAACAAACCTAATAATTTACAAATCCATTTCCAGCAGGTAACCGTTCATTTGTCATGTGATAACAGTGCACTTATGGTAGAAATGTCTTCTCTTACCATAGTAAAGTTTTTCTAGAAATTTTAGTTTAATAATTATAGGTGACTGTTTTGCTATATCAGGCGTATTAACAACTAACTGCAAGTGAACTTACAGATCTGGCGTACTAATTTATTAATGACAGAAAAATTGTTCACTTGTGACAATATGTCATGTCTAGAAATTTCGATTTACTTGCTGTTATTGTTAGAGTTACCAGTAGCAGGCAAAAAGTTACTAGTACCAATTAAACTTTTTTCAGAAACATAGGTTGGTTAATTGGACGAGTTTTCTCAGTGTGGTTATGCGTCTAGTGATTCCCAGGTGTCGAGTAGCGAAGGTGCTTCAGGAAGTGCACAATGGAACATCCGATGGACACTTCGGTGTTAACAAGACTCTGAAGAAAATACGAGAACGATTTTATTGGATAAGAAGTCGTCAGGATGTGGAGGCTTGGTGTCGCAAATGCAAGATTTGTGCAGCCAGTAAGGGACCACAGACTGGAAGGGTGAAGGGTTCAACACCGGAGCTCCTTTCAAGAGGTTGGCTAACGATATAGCGGAGCCATCACCAGCCAATGACCGAAAGAAGGCTCGATATGACTGGAAAGGTAATTCAAAAGAGGTCATCAAGGTGGGAGAGCTAGTTTGGCTGTACAACCCCCAGCGGAGGAAAGGAAAGTCACCGAAATCACCTTGGGATGGACCGTACACTGTTATTATCCGAATTAATGATGTCGTCTGTCGGATTCAGCAAAGCAGAAAGTCCAAGATGAAGATTGTTCATTTGGATAGACTGGCGAAATACATCGATGATTCTGAGTTGCCTAATCGGGACGATCTAGGCTTAAGGAGGGGGCAGTGTTATGAATTACACCCCCTTGGAACTGGAGATGATACGCCTATGCCTACTAATAGTGACTGGAAAAACTCTAGAAAGAGCCATGGACTTTTCTAGAGTATGGTTGGAGAGGATTCTTGATGGTTTCTGGATGAATCTAGAAGCAATTAAAGAGTATATAAGGCGCGATTACCGGCGCAGAGGGAGAAGTTTATTAAAGAGCAGTTTATAAAAGTGAACAAGTTGGAAAAAGTGAGGTTAAATATTAAGTAAACAGTAAACAAAGTGTATTTTCAAGTATTGTATAGTTAGTAAATTATCAAATAAAGTGTTAGTGGTGTTTATCTCTTGTTGAAATTATTTAGAACCCACGGATTCATACAGGGTGTTTCCTAAAAGGTGAATAAACGTAACAATATATTGGGAAGATTTCTTATAAAAATTGTTTATATGATAATTATAGAATAACAGAGAATTTAACTGGAGTTTTGTAAAATATATTACACTATTAGTTATTTTTGATGCACCTTATACATATACGACGATAGAAATAAATATGTATAAATAAGCTAGATTTTTAATAGCCTTTATAAATTCATAAACATTCAATCCTATAGAAAAATGTAAATTTTTAAACGTTAGTTTATTTTTATACGCTCGATACAAATTTGGCGTGTCAGGCGGTAATAACTTTTTCTGTGGTACAACAAAATATATGTAGTCTACTCTTTATGATGCGTCTAAAAAAAGTGGAAGTGTCCGAAGCACGCCAAATATAAAAAGTGTACGTAATATTTATTTTACGTCGTAAAACATAGAAACAATCTATAGTGTCTCCACGGATTGAGTTCATAAGAGGGAAAACTTTTTTATTTTTAAGTTTACCGGAAAAACCATTCTTCATGAAAACGCCTGCTTTTTGTGAAAAATCCGAAAATGGTACTATTTTTCAAAATTGGTATACGCGGTAGGAAATATGTACACAAATGTGAAGAATACAAAGAGTGAATATTTAAAAAAATGGTATTAAAAAAACATATCAGACCAAAAGTTAAAGTCAATTATGAACTTTAGTCCTCAACTGTGCAGTTGATAACAATAATAATAATAATAATAATAATCTTTATTTCACTCGACTTTCAAAGAAAGCATTGAAATACAGTCAAATTCAATATTTAAACTACAGCTGCATTAATATAAAACAAGATAAAAGACTAACAAAACGTTTAGACAAGTTATATATAAATAAAAAACAAATTTTTGTAATACCTGTACTGTAAGTGGATCATTATTAACAAATTTTTATTAGAGTAAGCTGAACTTACAATTCATTTACTGGTTGCCATGGTTACAGGGCTGTTATATTCACTTACAGTCCGACGTGGGCTGTAAGTGAATATTACGTACTAGTTATTATTTACCTGCTCAGATCAACAGAAATTTTAGGTAAAAAAAATCTATCGTTGAAACCAAACATTTCATGCATACACAAAAATGAAGATATTATTTTAAGCATCTTTATTATTTATGGAAATGTGAAAAGTACAATTATTCATATTATCAACAGTCAAAATTGATGTTAAATTTTTTTGTATTTCTTTAATTACTTCAGGACCGTCTAGTGGAGTATTCTCCATATTATCCGAGAGATCATTATCAGATGTTTGACGAGATGAACCGGCTTCTAGGTTGCTAATGTTGAAAATCTTGTTAGCTACTTGTATTTTGTTCGTTAAAGATTCCGCCACATAACTTTCTGCTACTGCCGAGGACTTCCACCCACCGTGCCTTTTCAACGCAAGAACGTCGACTCCGCTGTTAGCCAAAAGAGTTGCCGAGGTTCTGCGAAACGAATGTCCACTGTAATTTTTTGCATTTTCCAAATTTAAAAATGTTGCAATATCAGACGGAATTTTAGCGAAAATATTTCTCCCAACTGGTTGGTTAACGCATTTCCCATTTTTATATCTCAAGAATAATCTTTTATTTTCTGAATTTTCTGGTCGCAGACTCATATATTTCCTTAATAATTCCAGACAGTGGTAATTGTCATTGTCTACGATAGTGAAACTTCTTGAAAGGTGATTTTTAGAATCAGGTATTTTGATAAGTATTACGCTTCCTTTGCCAATTTCTGGGCTTCAGAAAGTAGTAGGACATTTTTTTTTGTAAATTGTTTAAAAAGTGTCAGTAATTGATTCCCGTATAAGTAATTTCTGTAAAATTGAAATTGGCAAAATTACTTAAGAAAAAACCTAACCTAAAAAAATGCAATTATTTTAAAGCCATTTATTTATCCTTAAAATTTATGAAACCGTTACAATTCTTTCACAATATGATAATACAGCTCTTTATAAAAGAAAAGAGCCCAAGATCGTTATTGTAAAACCCTCCGTGGAGCAATTCTATCCGACGTTCGAGAACTTCTTGTATTCGAAAAATTGTTATGTCTCCAAAAATAAAAGATATTTTTAAATTTGCCAAAAACGTGCTTTAACGGCTTGCCGTGAGCTATACTTACGATTGATAGTAAGTGCTTATATGTAAATTTGAAAACGATACAGCGAAAACAAGAAAAGCCGATTTTTGACGGTTTTTTCGATATATCTTGAAAAGTGTTATCGCAGCTGATGTTTCAAAAATAGCTATCGAAATATCTTTTTAGCACCTACAACTTTCTCATTCAATTTTTTTCGATTAGAGTTGTAGTTTCTTTTCCACTTACAAAAAATTGTTTTTTTCAACTTTTCAAATTTTTTAGGTTCGTACCTTCAGATCGCGTCCATCTAATCACAAATCTTTCTTAGAATTTTTTTTCTATACGTATTTTTTGTTTTTGAGCATGAATTTTGATATACTTTTCTACCTATTGATTGGGCTAAATTTCCGTTCTCAAAAGATAGCCTTTATTGATTGCACAAACTATATTTTTTATACATAAAGTATTGATCTAAATATGTCTGTTTTGAATAAGTTATTTTTTCTGTAGGTAGGAAAACACAACTCCTCTTTCAAGCGTTGGCGTTACCCTTGCAAATAAAAGGAATCGTTAAGTAGCATTAGCGGGCCTTAAGACGGGTGACGGTCTAATAAATTTTGTAGATTTTAATGCTAGTCGGCCTGGTCTCGACGTAAACGCTAAATACTGTATTTATTGTTTCAGGGATCGGGGAAGCATCCGTCCAACTGCAGGAGCCCGAATCGGCCTCTTTCATACAACGGGGAAATGACGTCATTTTAAGGTGTCATCTGGACGCTTCCGGGGAGGTCCACTTTGAGTGGTTTCGGTAAGTAAGGGCGTTGTTACAACGTGACCCTTAATTTTACACTAGTAGGTATCACTGTCACCCTGAAAACATAGTGAGTTCCAACTAAATTGATTGTGGGGAGGAACATGGTAATTCTGTTTACTATTTAGTTACAAAGGTGTAAAATAGATTAGAATGCCACTTACCCCTACGAAAACTGTACCACATGTTTATGGTAATTGTTATATATCGTCAAGCGTTTAATGGAGGGTTGGAAATAAGGCTTTGTCAATTTCCATTTATTTTATTTTACCCAATAAACAATAATAGTAATACAGTAGATATACAGTGTGCCTCATTTAAGAGTGAAGAGCGTAATAATTCTTTTGTTTTTTGTCCGATTTGAATCAAACTGATCTTAAAAGATAGAGGTCACCAAGGACTATATTTAACACAACAAAATCACTTTCCGTCTTTAAATGCAAGACCATCTACGATTCTAAATTGTATGAAAAAAAATCAAAAAATCATAGTAGGCATTTTTTAATCAAAAATTATGTTAACAAAACCTGTTCGAAATCATTAAAAAAACCCCAGTGCGAAGTTTAGTTAATTTGTAAAAAAAATGAGGTCTTGATGAAAGAAATCCTTTTGAGGTATTTAAATAAAAATTGTTTCTATGTTTATTTTTTTGAAACAATTTACATAAATGAATAATAAATACGACCAAAAGAATTAAATATTATGTTCTATAAAACCTCCATCAGCCCTAATGCATGCCCCAATTCGCTTTCTGTTATTGTTCATAACTTTTCGGAGGGTTTAAGTGAACTTCGGATTTAGGATTTTTGAATGATTTCAAACAGTTTTGTTACTAACATTTTTTTATTAAAAAATGCCTACTATGATTTTTTGATTTTTTCTATACAATTTATTGTCGTAGATGGCCTTGCATTTAAAAATGAAAGGTGATTTTGTGGTCTTAAATAGACCTTGGTGACCTCTATCTTTTTAAGATCAGTTTGATTCAAATCGGACAAAAACAAAAGAACTATTATGGTGTTAAAGTGAACTTCATATTTCTGTCAAATAAAAAATTCCCGACAAAGGAGACACCCAACGGCGCGAGACACCCAAAAAAAGCCATAAAACTCGGCTATAAAAATGCTTGCTCTTTTGCAGCATTATGTATGTGTGTAAAAAATTAAGTAAACAGTAGTGACCGTTAGATCGTAAAATATTTTAGGAGTGAGTGGCGTAATTATTAGAAATTATAACTGATACTGGCGAGTTTTCCTTAATTTCTTATTTTAATCCATGCCCCGCTCTATCCTAGTGGTAATAGGCGGCAAAGCTTTGAAATTTTTTATCTGACTTAGAAATATGAAGTTTAATTTAACTCTTAAGACACGCTGTAGGTTTTTGGGTGAAACTAATTCCCACAAGGACGGGGTATGAATGTTTTAGTTCATTGTAATTTATTATCTTTTTGACATACTTACTAAAAATGCAGAAAAATCTGAGTGTGAAAAACGCGCTTTTTTGGCCGCCATCTTGAATTTTTCTTTAAAAAATAGGAAATTGTGTGTAAAATCAAATAATGTGCCATAGCCTAATAGCAGAGAGAGCACTTCAAGGGAAAAATTGTTTGGCCATTGGTTAAGAAGAGACAGGTTGTTTTATGCATTTGGTCTAAAAATTCAAAGAGCCTATATCTTAGCAACGCACAGTGGGCCAGGAAATTTTAAAAGCGGCCAAAAATCGACTTTTCTGAAAGTGGTCATCTAGCTTCAGTACATACAAGGGTTAATAGATAGAATATCAATGCATCTTTTCCTAGAATATCAAAAGCCTTCGCCGAATTTGTCACTTTGCGTGTTTAATGTGACCATTTTATTTCGTTAGGTGCATAGAGCTTCATCCTCATTTTATAACAGAAGTTTGAAGTTTAATTGTGGCTGAAAGTTTGTGTTTCAAGTGAAATTCTGCAGAAATATTCTTCAAGGTAAGTACTTTAATACTGGTAAATAGAAAGACGACCACATGTTTATATCGTGAAATAAAATTTATTACGGGATTGTTATATTAGGAATTTTATCGCATCAAATAAATTTGTATAGGGATACAAAAAAAGCAAGGCCAATTAGGGCTCTCGAAAAATAATGAATATATACCTTAGATATTTGTTTATAATGTACATAAAAATCGTAGGCCCGTTTTGGCCCGTTTAAGAGACATTTTTATTTCATCAAGGCGGGTCGCGCATCTAACGACGAGTCAGCTCATCAACTTGCATTAATTATCGCATTGTATCAGTTTCGCATGTTTGCGTCATGACAATAATAAATGGCAAGGTTTGTAATGCAGTTACAGAACCTCCTCTGGTCAAACATGTTTCATTTGTAAAGCTACTCCAAAGGAGATGAATGGAATTGAAAAACTTCGTGGAAAAGATATAATGGAAGGCACATTAAAATTTGGAATATCTAGTCTTCATGCTTGGATACGATTTTTTTGGTGCCTATTGCATATATCCTACAGGCCTGAGATCAGAACTTGGCAAGTTCGTGGGATGGAAAACAAAGCGATTTTTGACCTGCGAAAAAGAAAAATTCAGCAAGATTTTCGAGAAAGGATGGCTTTACTTGTTGATATTCCGAAAAGTGGCGGCAGCGGGACTTCAAATGACTGCAACACAGCCAGAAGATTTTTTGACGATGCAGTCCTGTCAGCTTCAATTACAGGTCTAGATAAAACAATAATCGAAAGGTTCAGCGTAATACTACGGGTACTTTCTAGTGGATATGCAATAGATACAACAAAATTTGAGAATTATTGCTTTGATACTACAAAGCTCTATGTCGAAAAATATTCATGGATTTATATGCCAGTCACGGTACACAAAGTTTTGTTGCATGGGACAAGAATTATAAAATAGGCAATATTATCGATTGGACAATTGTCGGAGGAAGCACAAGAATTTAGAAGATTATTGGGAAATCAAGACTTATTAAATAGGTTACTGATGACATTCGATCCCCTAATATCGTCAAGAAAAAGTCGTTTAATCTCCAACGAAGTTTTGTTGTTATTAAAACAACCGGAAGAGCCGCAATTTGAGGATTCATCTGTGTACCCAACTACAACCGTTAAGCAAGTACAACTAGAATCTTCATAATCCGAAAGTGAAAATGAATTTAATGGTGACGTTCGATTGTAAATAACTAGGTATTGTATGGTATGTTTTTCAAAATTAAAAAACTCGTTACAAATATTTGCATTTCTGTAAATAACACCTCCCCCCCCCCCCTTCCGCAATCCTTACTTTTTAGAATCTTTGTCGTACAGATTGTGAATGATTCTATATAATGTTAACTGAGAAAGCTTATAAAATACAACTCGTGCTAAATTATCATCCCTTAAAAAAACAACCCCACTTTTCGCACAAAACTTTCTATATATTTTTATATGTGTAGGTATAAGAATAAGAAAGTGTTCAATGAAACAAATCTATGAATTGTAGCATTTTACAAAAAATATCCCTTAAAACCCACCCCTAGCGCTTGTATTTTTTTTCTTTTTTCCCAATTGAACGCAAAATCAGATTTTTGGCCACCTTTTCCTATTTCTGGCCCACTGTGCAAACGCAACGGCTGGATGTAATTGAATGAAATCTACCAGTAATATTCCTTTGCTGGGACTTGTCAGAATGGCCTACTTAGTTTTGAAAAATCCAGGACCGGACTCGGAAAAAATCTGCCCTCCTCGTTTTTGACAAAAAAGTACATTTTTCTATCGCATTTCTGGAAAATTATTAGCGGATTTGGAAAGTTCAGAAAGAATGCCATCATAATTAAGCGATTCACTTTTGACGGCACACCTAAACCGCTTCAGCAAAAAAAAAAAAAAACATAATTGTTATTTTGACACACAAACAATTTAGCACATCACGACTAATACTTTGACGGGTCATAATTTATGGAACAGTTTGATAGAGTCTATCTTAGCTTGACCTCTAACATTGTAAGAAAATCTTACAACTTACTTTTCGTTCACTTCCAGATGTCGTATTGACTTGAAATTTGGCATATGCATATGGTTCACATGACAATGCAATTTGACATTTTTTGTAGAATAATTCTAGATGGCGTTTCAAAGATGGCGGAGAATCTATCGTCATAATATATCCAATTCCACTAAAATTTGGTATCTGGGGATTCTTGAGATCGCAGATTACAAATATGTGGTCAAAATTCAAAAAATCAAAATGGCGGAGTCAATATGACGGATAGGTTTTATCATCTATCGTCTGATTCAACTGAAAATCGGTATCTAAGGAATGTCGAGGTTGCAAATTATAGTTGTCTGGTCCTTATTTAGAAATTTAAAATGGTGGCTAGTCGAAATTCAGGAATTCAAAATGGCGACGCCAGGATGATGAACAAACATACTATTCTAATTGGAACAAAACTAATACTCTTTTAAACACAAACTAAATTTGTTAAATAATGCACTAAAAAGAAGAAAATAATGTTAGCAATAACAGTAATTATATTAATAAACGTAAAATTTTCTGGTTTTCCAGATATTTGGGGCGCACCACGCTTTTGCGTTTGTTGACATAATTATTGTTTGTTTGTTTTGTTTTCTTGTTTGTTTTCTTAACCGCTTCTCAAGTCACCGAGGTAACTCCTTGAAAATCCAGAATGATTTTGTGTAAGGTAAAGAGAAACGAGGCCCTACAGTTTATAGTGGAGTCCGAACCACATCTTGGGGATAATTTTATAATTAAAATTATTTCGCGGTAAGCAGGGAGCGAACCTGCTTCGCTAGGTATGCCAGTGTGAAAGCTAGACGCGCTAAACCACTGAGCTACCGTCCCCTATTGTTATTATTAACATTATTTTCTTCTCGTTAGTGCATTATTTAATACTTTCAGTTTGTGTTTCAAAGCGTGTTTTTTAATTGTTGTAAAATTATGTAAGTACTTATTTATTTCTGACGCTATTGGCATGTAATTTGTAATGAGAAATAAATTATGGGAAACTAGTGTATCGCTAAATGACCCTATTTTTTAATCAATTCCAAACAGAGAAAGAACATTCAAAATCACTATGAATCCCAGCTTAATCGCATTAATGATCCCGAAATATAAATTTTCATAATCTTTTTTATTATCGAACTTATTTAATTAGACCACAGTTTGACAAGGATGACCAGTAACATAATTACGTTCAGTCTGAACCTGTATAAATTTTTTTCAGTTTCAGTTTAATTAGCCTGCTAATTTTGTTACGATGTTTAGATGTTAAGATTAATACTGACTGCACCTCTCAGGAGCGGATATAATGAATAATCTGATGAAAAGAGTAAATGTGCATTTGTTTACTGTGGAGATGTTCGATGATTTCAACAAAGAGGCAAACTTTATGTTATTATTATTTCTGATTACAGGAACGCAGACCGTTTAACGAAATCAGCCAGGCTTGAAATTAAAAAGAAAAGACTTCATATAAAGGCAGTGGAACCATCTGACAACGGTGTATATAGATGTGTCGCCCAGAACGAGGCCGGAATACAACATAGCATGAAAAATTTTGCGTTGGCTGTAGCAGGTAAGCATATCATCCAATAACATTCTATTTAGCTTCAGTACTGTATATAAATATTTTATTTAAACAAGAATATTTATAATTAGTTTATATTTTGTAAATTATTGTTGTTATTCCACCGATTATATAACGCATTGTGCGGCAAATGCGATAATCGGTGCTGTCGCATTGTGAATTCAAATCACAGCTTGGACAGAGGGCAATGTCGGTAGGAAATGGTTGTGAGTACACTGTTTTTTCAAGTATAGTCCCTTTGCATATAGGCTCTGCTTGGATTTGGAGATAAACTAGCAACCATTTTTAGTTAAAAAAATTATCATTTATACAGTGTTTACTGATATAACTTCGGTAGGTATTTCCTCTTACATCTCCAGAATTTTATATGTTAGCAGTAGGTATATTACAAACCTAATAGTATACCATTATTGTTTTTTCCCGGACATTTTACATATGGGTAGTTCCCGATGAAAACATTTTTCAGGCACTTGACAAAGTAAGTGTGCCCGTGCTGTTTATTATTGAAATAATTCCATAAAAAACATAGGTTTCACAGCAAACACTTACTAATAGAACAAATTGAATTTAAAATATAACTAGGTGTAAACATTACATTCATCGTCGGATTATTGAAATTCCCATCTTTATAATTGTTGAAAACTCTCAGTATACTCAGAACTTCTCTCAGAATTCAGAACTCAGAAGAAATACTCAGAACTTGGAAAATAAGTTAATTTGTTATGTATAATTGCTATGCTTGTGACTTTAACCATATCCCGATGATGCCATCTTGATTGGCGTTCGTCAGTGTAGTATACAGTATTTTAATGTTATCAAAGATTACAACACCTCATGTGCATTATTTTAAAAAGTGTTTCATAAGTTAAACTTATATTTACTGATAGATATTTTCAAAACAATAGGTTTCTTCCTGTAGCTAACACCAACTTACTGCTCGGTCTTTTGTCTCTCGAGTTATCGTGCTTACAAGAAACGTTACGGACGAACAGACATTTTGGAAGTTGTTCATAATTCAGGCAAATTTTTTTTACGACCAGTATTAATGGTTTTTTAAATGTGCTGATCGAATGAAATATATTCTTCATTTTCATATTTGTGAAGAGTAGGTATAACTAACAGAAATAGTTTATGTATTAAGATTAATGGCATACTATTCTATTTTATTCTCTGTTCTATTCTCTATTCTATTATCTATTCTATTCTGTACTCTATTCTTTATTATATTGTCTGTCCTAGTCTCTGTTCTATTCTATGTTCTATTTTCTATTCCATTCTCTATTCTATTATCGATCTTATCCTCTATTCTATTCTGTGTTCTATTCTCTATTCTGTTCTGTTATATTATCTATTCTGTTCTCTATTCTATTCTCTATTCTATTCCCTATTATGTTCTTTATTCTATTCTCTATTCTATTCTATATCCTATTCTCTATTCTATTCTCCATTATATTCTCTATTCTAGTCTCTACTCTATTCTCCATTCTATTCTCTATTCTATTCTCTATTCTATTCTCTATTCGATTCCCTATTCTTTTCTCTATAATATTCTCTATTATATCCTCTATTCTATCCTCTATTCTATTCTATATTCTATTCTCTATTCTATTATCTATTCTATTCTCTATTCTATTCTCTATTCTATTCTCTATTCTATTCTCTACTCTATTCTCTATTCTATTCTCTATTCTATTCTCTATTCTATTCTCTATTCTATTCTCTATTCTATTCTCTATTCTATTCTCTATTCTATTCTCTATTCTATTCCCTATTCTATTTTCTATTCTATTTTCTATTCTATTGTCTCCTTTTAGGCCTTTGTTCTCATTTTAAACTGAATCTTCATGACCGTAGGGGGTTATGTGGAAACTAGTGTTAGAACGAGAATGGTCAAATAAGAAAGACAAATTCATTTTAAGATTTTGATTGCTAGCATAACCAGAATGCAGGTTGTCGAAAGAATGCAAAGATTGTAAATTAATAATTTTAAAGATAGTTTTCTTTTAGTTCTCATAGATAGTTTTTTCTGCTGTTTGCAAAATCCTATAAAGAATATGTTTCATTACAATTATAAGCAAGCAAAAAATAATTCACCTTTAGAAACATTTTTTTAATTTATAGTGTTATTAAATTATTCCAATATTTATTATATTATCAGAAGTTCTGCATTCCCTATATTTATTTCAATCTTGTATACTATTTTAAGTGATCTGGTTCGCCCCTCGAGGCATGGATAGACAATTTTCCAAAATTGATCAGAATTCCGTGGTTAATAGTTAATATTTTACTTATCATACGACCACATCTTAATTTATAATTGGATTATATCTCTTATTTTCAATTTCGTCATCTCCCAATAATGCCTACTGTAAGTAATTGGTTACTAAAATATCTTAAGTGAAATCATACAGAGTGTTCCATTTAAAAAAATCAAGTTGACAGTTTAAAAACGTGAAAATTTGAATCGTGATGTAGAATTAGATACTATTTTGAAACGAACTGGAAACTAGTACACATGGTCTTGATATTCAAAGTGAAAGGACGGTGAAAGGACACCGCAGTTTTTTATAGTAAAAATGGGTTGCAGTCGATTGTTCTGAAACTTGGGGAAAATATTCTCCTGGGCCCCCTGATTAAAATTCTCTTTGACCGAATTCGATTTTTTGATCTAGAGGTGATTGAAACTGTGAACATCTGCGAAGGTCTGCTTAAATGTTCGATAAAAATTCTGAAAATATTCAAGCTCTTTTTGGAGAAAAATAAGCATATTTTGTCTCTTGGTGTTTTTTTTTCAAAGTGCTTCCTTCCCCCTGAAAAAAATATTTGTAATTTTTTTACGGGAAAAGAAAACACTTTGAAGAAAAAGTTGGGTGGGCATAGAAAAAAATAAAAATCTAGGGAAATTCTTGACCGAAATTATTTTCGTCTAAGAAATTCTGAAAACCGGCAGGCGTGTTCTTTGAACAAAAATAAACAACTTTTGGCTCTTGGCGTTTTTCTTTAAAACGCTTCTTTCACCTTAAATTAATTAATAAAATTCTATGAATTCTTTTTTTTTCGCAGTTTCGATCTCTTTTGTAATTCAGCTTCCGCTGCTAATGGCAACATACAGCCGTCTAAATTTTAAGTGTCATGTTTTTCAGAAGTTTGAAGAAAAAATAATTGACAGTGTAGTTAAAGACACATGTCGTTTCTTCCTTAAATATGTTGTCTATATTAAGGAATAGATTTCCTTCAGGTTTCCTCTTCTGATTTTCAAATATTGCTTATATTATATCTGGGATATCATCATGAATAGGAGGAATATTATAGTTCACTGTTACGTTTGTGACACGGCTACTCTTCGCCGTTTTATGGTTCCCCTGAATGTTGAGATAAATGCCAAAAAAGAAATCGCTATTAATAGGCGTACAGATGCTGAAAGCCCACCTTTGAGTATTGATGATGGAACTCAAATATATATTAATATAGACAACATATTTAAGGAAGAAACGAATGTTGTCTTCAACTACACTGTCAATTATTTTTTCTTCAAACGTCTGAAAAACATGACATGACAAGAAATTATTTTGGGGTGAAAGAAGCGTTTTGGAGAAAAACGCCAAGAGCTAAAAGTTGCTTATTTTTGTTCAAATAACACGCCTGTCGGTTTTCAGAATTTCTTAGACAAAAATAATTTCGACCAAGAATTTCCCTAGATTTTTATTTTTTTTCTACTTCAGAAAGATCTCGAAATATTCAGGCATATTCTTTAGGTAAAAATAATCAACTTATGCCCCCCCCCCCAACTTTTTCTTCAAAGTGCTTCCTTTTCCCCTAAAAAAATTACAAAGAAAAATATTTTTTTGTTTGTTATTGTTTTTCCGGGAGAAGGAAGCACTTTGAAAAAAAAAACACTCAGAGACAAAAGATGCTTATTTTTCTCCACAAAATGAGCCTGAATATTTTCAGAATTTTTATGGAACATTTAAGCAGACCTTCGCAGATGTTCATAGTTTCAATCGCCTCTAGATAAAAAAATCGAATTCGGTCGGACTGGTGGTCAAAGAGAATATTAATCGGGGGGGCCAGGAGGACATTTTCCCCAAGTTTCAGAACTATCGACTGAAACCCATTTTTTACTATAAAAAACTGCGGGGTCCTTTATGAAAATACAGCTTTTGCTTAACCTTTGCAAATGCATTTTTTCTCGGAAAAATGTAATAGCGTGGCAACGACGTAGTGTAAGTCCAAAAATGATACATGCCTAGTTAGAGAATTAAGAGTCAAATATAAATAAATAAAAGCATGTCCATTCAAAATTTTAAAAAATCAGGTATTAGCTTGGCACCACTATGTGGAACGCCCTGTAGATTAGAAAAAAAATGAAAATATACCCCTGTCAATTTCCTACATTTTCCTACAAATTTTAAACGCTTGAGGAGATATTGACTCACCCTGTACAACAAGGGTACCTATGTTGAATTGAATTTTTAAATGGCACCATATCGCTTTTGTTTTACTGAATCTCCTAAAATTGCACTTTACTGATTCTATTTAGTTTCTTTTACAACTTCTACATACATTATTTTGTGCTTGATTTTGTGTATGACAAAATAATAAAACTACTACTAGCTGTAGTAGTAGTAGAATACTTAACTCGCGTTCAATAGTGAGCCCTATTGTTTTATTTTTGAATCAGTTTTTCCACTTAAGCTTTTTTTGAACGTTACCCTCAAACGAGAATTAGAATTTTTCGTTTACACTTTTTGAAAAAATGTCTGTGTAGTTCGTAACATTCTTATAAAAAGCAACACATCGCGCACCGTTTCGTTCTAATTATAATTAAGTCTTCTTTTTTCATCCGGCAAAACCAGCAATTAATTTTACACTATTAGGTGGGAGACTGTCATATTAACAAAATATGCAAAGCATACTGAAACCTATTAATTAAAATAGCGGCCGTACTTTGATAAAATGTTTACTTTAACTGAGCTATTAAAGACGAAACAGAAACTGCATACCCACTTCAGATAATAAATCTATCAATTAACTCGAATTGCTTTGGTGCTTGAATTGCCAATCATTAATAGACGGAGTAGAAATGTATTTCTATTCTATTTTTATGTTACAGGTGAACAAACGGCTTTAATTCAAACGGTGCCTTCAAACCAAATTGTTAAAAAAGATGGTACAGCATTTTTCGATTGTTCGTATCAACATGCTGATGTTATTGAGTGGTACTTTAAGGATAGTGGACCACTAGAAACCACCAACAGGTAACTGATATTTAATACTAGTAATAACGATAATAATAATAATAATAGTTTTTATTATAATCCAGAAAACATTATTACAATACTATAAAATAAGAGACAATTTGATTATAAAGTGCAGAGTTCAGTAAATTTAAATAAATTCTCTGTTCTTCCACTCAACCCATGATAAGCATAATCATAATGAATAACATTTATAGTGCAGGCAAATAAGCGGAAATTTTCGTGAAAAGAGAACTGTCTTGTGATAATGAGATTTTTAAAACTTATTCTGGACATCATAGAGTGACTATAAACCAATTATTTATTTTGGCCACGATACAGAAGCCAATTTTTTTAGATTTGTGAAAAACCTCTTTTTACTACCCTCCCTTACCGAAGAAAAGTATTGTAATCGTGAAGAAATCGCTCTCCGATATGTTTTCGGATTTCAGTTTCAGACTACATAGATTACGAAAATTAAGGTCTTTTACTTTCGTCTCTTTGCCTCTCTGTCGGACTGTTGGCGCTTTATACATAAAACTAATTGACGACCAAATTTGACCTGTTTTTTTTTAATTGAGCGTATTAATGGTGCGCTTACAACCGCATTGCACGATGACACCACGAAAATGAATTCCTCAGAAAATGCATACCCTTCGATTTGACAAGTTTGACATCTTCGACCTTGTCGCCATTGTTTTTTCGTTTTGTTTTTATGTCTTCGACCCTTGGATAGTGTTTAATTTAGTTTAATAAAGGATCAAACCGAGAGCAATATACTTATCTTTTTACTTACCATTAAGCAAAATTTGAGCAATTTCCGAGTCCTTTATTGTAATTTCGACTAGCCCTTGTTCCATTTTTATTTGTACACTGTCAAAATACATATGCAAATAACCTCAAATTCAGAAAGAAACAATAACAAATGTGACGTTTATCCCCACTTTAATCCCGAATACGTATTTGAAGCGGTCACAGAGGACACTTTAAAGCGCATTAAAGCACATTCATAAATAACGTCAGCGCTTAACCAAGAAAAATCGTCCACTTATAAGCATATCAATATGCTGAATAAAAAAAAAAACAGCTTTTGTAGGTAGTTGACGCTACTGGACGCGAAGAAATGGGTATGCTTTTACTGAAAAATATGCAAGGTGCGCACCGCCTAAAAAGGTAAATAATGAACAAATGTGACAGATGGCAATAATATTTGGCACATAGTTAACAGGACTGTCAAGGAAGTCACCTATTATTCTTTTATTGAAAAATATCGCACGAAACAATTCAACTATGGTGGAAATTTGTAAAGGTATTTACGCAAAACTTTCCCATTTGGCCCCTTTTATTTATTATTTTTCTATCGGATGACCACCCTGTATATATTTTTTTTTAACTAAAACTTATCGGGTTTTAGGGTAGCAAATAAAGAGAAGTTCTTTACCAATTTATTTTTTTGTTTCTGCTTTACATTGTTATAAATATCACAGGTGCTGTTGCTTGGATCGGAATGGGCCAAAAACCACATTGTTTGAAACAAATTGTACTTCAAAATTGTCTAAGTCTTTACACTTTAAATGAATTATGTATTCTCAAAAATAAAAAAATTAAAATCGCGAAACTTGGCAGTTTTTGGTTTATTAAAAAACCGCTGCCTAAGGAATCACTACTTCCACATCCAGATTTTCCTTACAAGTCTCATAAAGGTAAACTTCTTGACTATATTTGTACTTTAGTATACGGAAAATATTTGGTCATAGAATTTTAATAATATTTGGGGCATATGTCATAGAAAAATTCACAGAAGTTGCAATTTAGCAAGCTTTGTTAAGATATTGAAAATGAACTTGGCTAACTTTCAAGCCCGACATGATATTTACAAAATCTGCAAAATATACAGGTGATAGAAATAAAGAAAAGTTTTAGAAATTTTCAAGCTTTTATTAAGCTGCTGATAAAAATTTAAAAAGTTACACAACTCGGAGTAATTGTAATAGGCTTTACATTAATATTCCACAAAAAATTAAATCTAGGAATCAAAATTTATCAAATACACAAGTTTTACAAAAAGCATGCTAGGCGCCTGTCGGCGTCGAGACGTAAAAATGCAAGAATATGAATATAGGTATCAAAATTGGTCAAATACACAAATTTTACAAAATCGACGCTGGGCGTCGCGTCGGTCGGCGTCGTGACGTAAAAATGCAGAAGTATGAATCTAGGTGTCAAGATGTATCAAATACACAAGTTTTACAAAATGATGCTAGGCGTCAGTCAGCCTCGAGACGTAAAAATGCACGAACGTGAATTTAGATATTAAAATTGATCAAATACACAAGTTTTACAGAAACGACGCAAGGCGTGGTCCGCGTCGAGACGTAAAAATACAATGTGAATCTAGGTATCAAAATTTATCAAATGCACAAGTTTTACAAAATTGATGCTAGGCATTGTTCGGTGTCGAGGCGCAAAAATGCAAGAACACGTTTTACAAAATCGAGGCTAGACTTTGACCGGTGGCGAGACAAAAAAAATGGAAGATTATGAATCTAGGTATCAAATATGGAAAATATTATAAAAAATTTTGAGGCTTTGACTTCTAGTACATAAACATCAAATTTCAAGTTTCTGTACTCTTACCAGCTTGCTTTACTTATTTCCCCCTATTTAAAACAATCCAAATATTTTTTTAAACGGCTAAAAAACGGCCTTAATTGAAAATTTGATTAGTTGAATATTTGTGGGCAACGCATTGTACAGCAACGGGCCTTGCATCAAGATCAATTTTTTTCTGTCATTTAAGACAATGCGCACGCAGGGAAAAATCTCACGTTTAGTTGGGAAAAAATACTCAATAACAGGCCCACAAAAAAAAAGTCCTGATACAGAAAGAGTTTTTCGGTGTGCTAAAAATGAATCTCAGGTCAGAACTGACCCATCACCCTTAGATTTAGATTTCACCCCAGCACACCCTAGCACCCCCCAAATGGTCAAATTTTCACATCATATAAAAATTCAAAATAAATATCTCATTCTACGTTTTTCGGTGTGCTAAGAACGAATTTGAGGTCATAATTTACCCATCAGGTAGGTAATTACCTACGGTCACATATTGACACCGATAATACAGTATATCTTCCAAGCATTTTAAATTTATTTATATGTGTTTTAATATAGAAGCATTTTTTTTAGGAATGATTCTGTTGCCTGATTTCATCGCATGGAAATGAAAAATTGTCTTATCCTAATACTGGTACGTTACAAGGGTCAAAATATAACCATATGGTGAAGGGGGGTGGGGAGATATAGCAAAATTAAAACTATTAAATTACATTGAAAAAGGTAGAATGAGATACTTATTTTGAATTTTTATATGATGATGTAAAAATTTGACCATCTGGGAGGGTGCTAGGGGGTGCTGGGGCGAAATCTAAGGGTCATTGGTAAATCATGACCCCAGATTCGTTCTTAGCACACCGAAAAACGTAGAATGAGATATTTATTTTGAATTTTTATATGATGTGAAAACTTGACCATTTGGAGGGGTGCTAGGGTGTGCTGGGGTGAAATCTAAGGGTGATGGGTCAGTTCTGACCTGAGATTCGTTTTTAGCACACTGAAAAACGTACCAGAAGTTACTTCACCTTTCTGTATCAGGACTTTTTTTTTGTGGGCCTGTGTAATCATTACATTGCATGTTGTTTGATATTGTGCACCATTTCTGTATATAATTAATCAGAAATTTTGGATTTCTGAATAAGTAGAAGCTTTTTAAAATTTTTTTTTACAAAAAAAAAAAACAATTTGCTCATTTTTTTTTACATGATATACTTATCTCACCTTTGAAAGTCGTTCAAAGGTAATCAAATGGAATAAGTAGGGACCTTGTATTATTAGTAAGTTGCTGATTTACTTGACATATTTATTGATTTTTTATAGTGGCATTAAAATTTTTAAAAGCTAACTAACGGAAGCGTAACAAGTTACAGAAGATGTTCAATTAAATTCCCATTTTCATTAAGGTATACGTTTATTCTTCTGTTGATGTCATGTAGGTACTGCAAGCCTAATGTCTCTTCTACGCAAGGAGGCAAAATAATTTGAAATTATTTGTCTCAATTCAGTATTATTGATGGGCTCCTTGCACAGTTTATTTTTTTAAATACTCCACTAAAAATAATCGCACTGTGATGAGTCAGGGTAATAAATTTAAATAAATTTGAAAGAAATAAAAAAAAAATTTAAATAAATTAACAATTGCAATAACTTTTGTTTTCATGGCTTACTTATGTGTATTAAAAATTATTTGTTAGAAAAATGGTAGGCATGTATGAATTAAAATGTTTGCCTTATTAAATAAATAATTATTTTGTTGTAAAATCAGTTTAAACTAGTACAATACATTATTCTGAACAAATAATGGAGATTATATTTTTTTCATTTGAGAATCCCTGTGACGGATAAAAATTATTTTTGATTAAAAAAATTATTTCTTTGACAGCGGCTATCTCAAACACCTTTGAACGTACTAAGATGTAATCTTGTACAAAGGGATTTCTAAAGGTGTCGAATAAGAATATCTTTCTTTTCTAAAAAAATTGCTAATACTTTTTTTTTTGAAAATCAACCCGCATCTCCATCTTAACTGAGTTAAACTGTATATTGGCATCTCTCTGGTTGAGGGTTTGACGTGTTTCCACCCCTAGAAAACACCCCTTAAGGATTCGTAGGTTCCAAAAATTATGACAAGAGATAAATACTAACACTTTGTTAAATAACTTCACGATACTTTTAATAACTAAAATGCAGTTTCTACTGACTGAAATAACCTTTAACAATGTTTATAACTTCACTTTTTATCACTTGAGAGTTTCTAACCTTCAATTCATTAAAAAACGTCTTTTCCCGCCATGCATCTTGCCTTATATACACTCTAAAAATGCCTCTAGATCCATCTAGAAATCTTCTAGTAAAGTCTTGAACAATGTAGAAAACTTGATCCTTTTCTGTAAGCTTCTAGAAAATATATTACTACTGTCTCAGAGATGGTGGGCATAATATTCCTTGAAAGTCACACATGCAGAATCGAACTATTATTGTAATGGATTATCCAGAGAATCCTTAGCAAATGTCTTCAAACCGACATCTCCAAAGCTTCAATATGTCGTCTGTCTACTTCCCTAACGGTCCATGTTTCAAAGGCATAAACGGCGGAAATTAGGGGTTTAGCAAGTCTACATTTAAGTAATACTGAGCTACTAATTAAATAGTTTTTCTTGCAACAGCTGACTATCTTAGTGCATCTTGGTTTCTAAGCAGTATCTAAACTAATCTTATAATTACAGGAGAATTATACATTCAAACGGCACTCTTCAAATAAATGAAGTAAATGAATTGGACCAAGGCTTATATACCTGCGTAGGAATTCGAAGTGAATCTGCTGAAGTTCCTCAAAGTTATACCGCTGAGCTAAAATTGGCATGTAAGTTAATAACACTATCAACTTATCTGACATGTCTCACGGTTTGAACTTTCAGATTTGGAACCATTTACTGCTACCTCATTTGAACCACCACTACCTGAGAGTTCTCAAAAAATTGTAGGTGAAGGATCATTATTCCAGTTAACTTGTTTACAACCAGATAGTTTACCACCAGCTAAGAAGTGGTGGGAGTATCCAAATGGTCATACGGTAATAACTTAAAATAATATTGATACCTTCTTGTTAACTTCTTGCTCTTAATTCAGATATCTGATACTGGAGATGTAAGAGTTGATGATGGGAGACTTATCATAGACAATATAACAATGGAGAATGCAGGAAACTATAAGTGCGTGGCAGAAAACATTGCGGGAAAAACTGAATACGTTGTCGAAGTCATTGTGACAAGTAATATTCAATTGTTTTGTGGCATTCCATGTTTTAATACTGATTTTTTTTTAGCTCAACCTGAAATAGTTTCTCACCCAGTTAGTGTCACGGTAGATGAGAATGAAAAATCGGTGTTATCCTGCGAGTTTGAATCGGAATCCCTTCCTTATACTGTCGTTAAATGGAGAAAAGATGGTAAACCGCTTAAGCATGATTATGATGATTCGAGTTTTAATCATCAAAGAATAAGGATCTACAAACATAATGGCACTCTGGTCATACACAACACACAGACATCTGATAGAGGAGAATATGTTTGTGAAGTTATGACTACTGGACAGGAACCGGTATTATCAAAACCAGCAACTATATCAGTTATTGGTAAGTTTCTATTGAAGTTTGCACATTTATGAAGTTATCACAGTTGCTCCCGCTCAGACCCAGAATTAATTCTATAGTACTGATGGGGCTGAGGCTGGGCACACATTTTCTTTAGGTGGGCTAGAGAGAGTTTCACATATTTAAGTATTTACACATCTAGTGCAAAATAGTAAAATTTGGGTGGGCCCTGGCCTGTTTTGTTCCAGTTTCTGATTATACTATTTCCATAAGTTTGTATAATTCCTGAATAATTCCTGTTAATTAATCTCAATATTAAAGAAATGTTATACAGGGTGTTTAACCTGAACTAGGCCAGATGGTAATAATAGACTAGTAAATGAACCTGATGTGCATTTTACCCAGCTGCACCATAACAGAATACAATTTTCTGTCTGCTCAGTTTGAAACTATGCTTGTTAAGAATCTAAAAACAATAATATTCTAGTCAAATAGAGAAAATTGGGGCCGGTTTTTCAGTACCGAGTTAAAATTTGGGTTAACTAAACGAGTTTAAGTTAACCCGAGATTTCGTGTGTTGATGGTACTGTCGAGCTAATTTTGACTAATTTGACAGACATGACAAAATCATTTTTTGAGGTTAAGTTTGTTTGTGTGAGTATGTCATTGCTTTGCGGACTACAATACAGATATAACGGGCAATATTATTCAGATAGTCCAGTATACCTTAACTCGGTCCAAAAGTCGCTGCATCGACATACGTGAACAATGTTTTTAGGCTATTGCTTTAACTTTGTGTGCAATAGAAAATGAAATCGTACATGCACTTATTAACTCATACACAAGTTAAAGTTTACTCGACTCTATTCAGCCCGATGACGATAAGAGCATTGTATCTTTTATTGGACACCTGGAAAAGTGTCGAAGGCCTAGAAAAATCAAACAGTGAGGAAAGATAATTTTAATAATTGGGATTGCCATGATTTTTATGTAATATTCCGTTTAACACAAGTCAGCATTCAAATTATTCTGGGGCTGATCTGAGACCAGATAAAGTTATGGTCTGTTTCAGCATTTATGGTGTGTGCGTCATGAGAAGAGTACAGTCTAAGATGATTTTAAGTGTTGGCCCATTATCGAGTTTAACCGCGTGTAAGAATGAAAGAGATGAACGTATAATTGTAGAAGTTTTATGAGTGGAAAGTCGTAGGTTTAGAATAGCTTACCGCTTGATATGTGTATAAGTGAGAACAAATCTTAAAACAAGGCATAGCTCGAGCCGTACATACGACATAAACGCTGAGACAGACTTAATCTATAAATTTTTAGAGCAACTGTGTCCCTTTTTGTCCCCTTTTTGCACAATAAATTAAAATTATAAATATAAGACCAAAGAGCTAAAAATAATGTAACAATAGGCGCTGCCATAAATGCACATGCACTGCAAATGGGATGCGCATGATTGAAATGACACAACGCGTGTGACATAACGTACGTAATGTTAGTTAAACCAGAATTTTTGGTTTAAACCATCTCATCTCCATGGATTAAAATTTCTTACTCAATAATAGCAGTTAAATTTAAACCAAAGTTTTTTGGTTTAACTTTGGTTAGAGGGAAAAAAGTGATTTAGTTTTGAAACTTGGCAAAGATGTTCATTAAAGTGTACTATTGAACATAGAGTGGTCTATTATTAGCCACCATCTTGAAAAAATTCACAATAATTGTGAATCACCCACTTCTCGCTTTCCTCTACGACCGATAGTTTCTCCGGTATTTTAAGAAAACTGATTTTCTGGTCTAATTGCTGATAAAATACGATGATACAAATGAAATTTTTTGACTCATGAAATGAGAAGCCTCTTCCAAAGTCATCCTGCAAAAACATTCCGTAACTATATCACAAGAGTTAGAAATCTAAATTAAAAGAGGCACATTTCTGTTTATTTTTTATCTTAATCATGCCAGAACATATTTTACATAAGAGTCATGATGTTTTATCTATTAAGGAACACATTGTATTTATTATTTAATGTGCCGTATAGATATGAATTGAACTATAGTCTGTTTTTAAACCATAGTAAGGGGTCCAAAGCTTTAAAAATTGAAATGACCCATTCCAACAAGGTAAATGATTTTTGGAAACGAATTCAGGAAGAGATTCCTTAGGGGCATCAGAAATGGCTTGTTGGACTTTTGTTGGCGCTTGCGCAACTTCTCCACAAGAAAAAAACATGGCCGAATGTTATTTCAAGAATTTGTGTTTTTAAACGTTTACCTCTTCCTAAAAAATTAACTACTTGTGGTATCAATCTGATTTTTTATATCTATATACTACAAACACGAGCGCATCTATCTGTACTAATAGACCTTCAAAATCACTTACGGTTTTTTTCTAAATACATCCAAAATCACATGAACGAATTTTGTGTGTTTGAAATTTCGACGTGTGGGAAACTATATTAAATATTCGAATTTTGTATCTATTACATACGAATGAAATATGGTGTAAAGATCAAAAAAGTTTTTGCAAAAAAAATTAGCTCGATATCTTATACAGTTTTCGAGATACGGATTTTTAAATTCGACCGTAATAATGTCTTGTTATTAGCGCGCAACGTGACAGCTACGGCAGGGCTCGTTCTGTGTAATTGTGGATAGATCATATATTAGTCTAATACCTAATTTGATTTAGGTGTTATATTATTCTTGATCATTAGATCACTCATTGTCTGAAAATTATTAAACAATTATTTCGGTGCAATAAATACGTGGTTTTAAATTATGATGTAATTTGTTACATGTAATATACTGCCGTCCTAAGCCAAAATGACGTACTTCATTATACGCTCTTCTTGAGATATTTGACATTTTATGCCGCTAATCTCAGCACATCTTATTTTTTTAAATAGTTTCATTCTATTTTTGAATTTAATTCTATGAGGCAGATGCAAAAATAATCGTTTATTGATTATTGAAAAAAGCCGGTCATTTAACAACGAAACTTTGAAGTACGTTCAATTTGCTTAGGAAATTTTAAGTTACGTCATTTTGGTTTAGGACAGTATATCTAGACTTGCAAATAGAGAACGAAATCGTTAATAAGTTTTAATAAATTGAGTTTAAAAATAAAAATTGACCTAAACTTCGGATTTAAAAAAAGTACGATATGACTTAAGAAAACAAGCCCTGAATATTGGTGTAAATAAGGACAAATGTAGCCCAATAATGTGAACTTGCATTCCTCACGCCTATCATAAAATTTGAAGTGCAGCCATGAACAAACGAACACAATAATATTTACGAAAGGTATATTTAATTTTTCCAAAATAGAAAAACTACAAAAGTTTTGTGGGTATACGGCAACAAAGGGTATTTTATAGTATTCACGAAACCAATAAATAATTAGGTGAAAAACATGAAGAAGAAGATATTGTAAATATTGTTTATTGGCAGTCTATGTATTGTGTGACCTGTCAGTTATTCTTTCCGAAGGGGAAAAAGTGAGCAGTTACAGTTGCCTTAAATCAAACAGGCCATCTAAACAGTTTGACTAATCTTGGAGATAACTGCGATGCAATTGGTGATCGTGTCATTGAAGATGGTCGTAAGACCTATGTGAATCTGTATGACCATAGTGAGTTTAATTAGATTCACCAAGGTAGCATTTATTTTTCATAAAGTTATTAGACATACTTTCGCTAAGTCCTACAAGATAGCTTACTTACTGCATTTGAAACGGTCATTAAGTCCAGTAGTTTGGTATGCTTAGCTTAGCTTGCAACTGAAGTACTTAGCGAAGCAGGGTCAAACCCTGCTTACTGCAAAATAATTTTAATTGTAAAAATTATTCACAAGAGGTGGTTTAGATTCACCTATACTTTCCTTACCTAACACAAAATTCTGGATTTTAAACAAATTACCTCGGTGACTTGAAAAACGGTTAAGAAAACACATCACACTCTTCCAGAAAATTTGGATATCTGATAGAGAATAACCAAATAAACCCACAAATGATGACAAAAAACCACAAGTGGTTAAAAAAAACAAAAAGTGGAATTGTAAAGTAGAGTGTGACTAAAAATGTTGATGTTCTGTTGCATGTTCATGTGGCCTTTGCTACAATTATTGTTTTAAGGGCAGAAATAATAGAGAGCAGTGTTTAACAGACAGTAATTCTTACTAGTCTAGAAGTGCTTTGTCGATGCTTATTGAGCTGTGTATAATTATGCATTAATATTATTATTATTATTACTTATAAATTACACGTTTTGTGTACGTGTTTATATTTTATTTCTATAATGTATAATGATGGTATATATAATAAATATCTCCATATACAACACCTTCATAACCTATAGATCTAATAAATACTATGCCAAATGAGTTTCATTTTACGTATTAATATTTTTGTAAAATTATAAATAATAATAACACAATATCAAAAATGTATTGGCTTACTATCTTGATGCATTACAATTAACCACATAGCAGTACGTGAGATAATAGCCGCATGGTAATAGGAGTATCACGGACCTAAATTATGGTTTAATTTGAAAAGTCTGTAACTCAAAAATTGTAAAAGATATGGAGCTAATTTTTTTTGCAAAAACTTTTTTGATCTTTAGACCATATTTCATTCGCATATAATATATAAAAAAATTAAACATTTAATATAGTTGATCGCACGTCGAAAATTCAAACACACAAATTTGCTTCATGTGATTTAGGATTTATTTAGAAAAAAATCGTAAGTGATTTTGAAATTCTAACAGTACAGATATATGCGCTCATGTCAGTAGTATACAAATATAAAAAATCACATCAATATCATACGTAGTTAATTTTCTAGCCAGAGGTATATGTTTAACAACACACATTCTTGAAATAACGTTCCGCCATCTTTTTTTCTTGTGGAGAAGTTGTGCAAGCGCCAAAAAAAGTCCAACAAGCCATTTCGGATGCCCATTAGGACCCTCTTTCGATATGCGAGCTCAAAATTTATTTACCTTGCTGGAATGGGTTACTTGGCGATTTAGACGGCTTTCGAAGGTGTGGACCCTCTACTACCAGGAGGAGTACACATGAAAGTTCCATTCACACCATAAAAGTAACTAGAAAATACACTAAAACCTTTTTGGCATTTTGGGCAACCAACAATACACGACTACAGTGTTTTTGTGTGTATTTTATTACATTATATAGTATAATGCATCGACCTCTATTTGACCTCTATGTATTTTATACAGCATCCTTACCATTTACGCAATATATAGGCAGCAAGTAATTAGCCACTTTTACCTTCAGATTTATGTAAAAGGGATTAAAAACTGATATATAATGTGCAAACGATAAAATAGAAATTAAACCAAGTAATTCATGACGGAATTAAAATTTTTTACAATATGTCAAAATTTACTACCATTGCCTTGTGTAAAACTGGTGAGGGCGTATCCAATCACAGATGTATGATTTAGTGTGTTAAAATTAAAACGCCCCCTCCTGGTTTAAAAACAGACTTATAAACATAGCTAAAATATAAAAAACTTATTGCACCATATATTTTGTTTTTTCATTTTATAATTGGATTTTTAAACCATAATTCGTATTTCGAATAACTAATTTCACTACCTATCAATTTTTGTGTTAATCGCTTACTTCTTATTTTACCAGAACAACTGAAGTTCTCTCCAGCTCCAGTTAACAAGAAAATGGAGTTGGGCAGTGTGGCGAAAATCCATTGCAAAGCGCAAGGTACACCTCCCCCAATAATCCGCTGGGAGAAAGATGGACTAACCTCGGAAAACTTTGCTAGTCACATAACAGACATGAATGGCACTCTTCACTTTAATGGAGTTATGGCTGAAGACAAAGGAAGATATAACTGCATTGCCAGCAATAGCCAAGGAGTCCTTAATGCCACCATTAATATTGATGTTGTTGGTATGTTAAATTTTAATATTGAATGAAAATACATTTATTAAGACTTATTTGTGATTTCAGTTGCTCCAAAGTTTAGTGTATTACCGAAAAATCCCACCGAAGCTGTCGAAGGTCAATCAGTTACGATAGATTGCTTGGTAGAAGGCGACCCAAAGCCCACTATTCACTGGGACAAAAACTTGAAAATGAATGATTTTGACTTGTCCAGATTCCGTGTTCTTCCAAATGGTACTTTGCATATTAGCGAAGTGCATAGAGAAGATGAAAACACTTACGGATGTACTGCCGGCAGTAGTGCTGGGCTCAATAGAAAGGAAGTTCAACTGATCGTTCACTGTTAGTATGCCAATATTAGTATTTGAATATTTCGATATTTCCTTTGTTTTTGTTGTAGCCAAAGATGGATTCCATCCGGAAACAGAAGATGGCGACTCCACTGTAACAAAAGCAGTTTTAATTACTATGTCAGTCGCTGGTGCCTATATTGTCTTAGTGATTGGACTGATGGTTTGGTGTAGGTACAGAAGGCGGTCAAGAAAGCTTCCTATAGGGGATGGTATGTACAATTTGATTAATAGTAGGTGAGCCCTGGATCAAAATTTCATGTAATCGTGGCATGACTAAATGAAAAGTGTTTAGTTTCAATAAAAACAAACAACTTTTTTCTTTGCATCAAAGTCTGAAAGTGTCGCGAAATGGGTGAAAACTCATTGTCAGTCGCTTTCATTCCACGCAAAATTCACTAGACGTCAAAAAATACCCATTTTTTTTTCGTTCGTGTCGAGCTTAATTTTCGATTTTGACCCTGCAATTTACGATGGCGATACATCACCGATCTTACTCTTCCTCTCCACTTGAAACATTTATTTAGTTACGAACGTTTGAAAATTTTGTATTTTCAACTTTTTAGGTTAAATTTCAACATTTACTGATAGGTCCAAGTTCTTCTTTCACTCTTGCCGAACCGAACTTCCGATTGTGCTGGTCCAATTTGGTATCAGGATAAAGCGCCAATCTTCCTA
The DNA here is from genome assembly GCA_963583905.1 of Stenurella melanura. Lineage (NCBI taxonomy): Eukaryota > Metazoa > Arthropoda > Insecta > Coleoptera > Cerambycidae > Stenurella > Stenurella melanura. The sequence continues at coordinate 224,768,448 of OY757309.1, read as the reverse complement.
TTTCCATAGAGACGTCGTGCACCCTCATACTCAATGTATTTATTCAGTTATGAATTTTTGAAGAATTCATGTTTTTCAATTTTTACGAGAAACGCCATTTTCCTTCATTCGTGACGAGGTTCCGGTTCCACTATTGCGATTTGGTATCAGAATAAAATGCCAACCTTCCATTCCACGTATTCACTAAGTTATGAATGTTTGAAAAATCCATGTTTTAAATCTTCAAATCACCGATCAGGTAGGCACGTCCTGAAAATTCCTCATGTTTACACCATATACAGGATGTGAAAAAATTACCGGAAATTGCATTAAAATAATTTCCTTATTTGTCGTCCTATTCCACTGAAAATCAGTATGTGCGTGTTTTCAACATCGTTGATTACAAATATGACATCGAAATTAAGATATTCAAAATGACGGGGCCAAAATTTCAGATTATTTTTATCAGTTATTGTCTGATTCCACTGAAAATTGGTATGTGGGGGCTATTGAAGTAGCAGGTTACGATTATGAAATCAAAATTGGGAAATTCAAAATGGTGGCACGATGAGCCATTTTATCATTTATTGTCTGATTCGTCTGAAAATTGTCAGGTACTATTTTTTTAGATTCTCTCTTAACAAAAGCATGTAATTATGTGGGAAACTGACGTACTGAGATGACAATATTTTCCAAGTGTTGGAAAATTGGAAAATTTTCCTCCACAAGAGACGAGGGTGGAGCAGGAAATGTCAGTTATTATTTTTCCTACATAGTCGAACATTACCTTTAATAGAAAAATAAGGAAACTGACATGCCGCAATAAAAAAAATGTATTATTTATTTTTCGATGTTCGATAAATGAATTCACTCATTTAGCAGCGTAAGGCATGTCAGTAGTAATGGAACTTTTTCTTCAGAGAGTGATAAACTATTGAAAAATAATCAAAATCTTCATGCCGCAATGCGTCTGAAATCCTGGTTCAGGGCTCCCCTGCTATAATGAAAGTAGTTGTTTGTTGTTTGATTCGAAATGACTGGACACTTTGATGAACGAACTATAGATATTAAACATAAACAATCACAGCCATACTCTTCCTTTGCAGGCATAATGGTATTGCTAAAGGTAGTTATGAGCAATATGTGTGCTTAGACGGGCAGTCTAAGCCAAAAGCAATAACTTAAAATTCCCTAGGCAGATTGTTAATATCTCGAAGTTTTTTTGTTAAACAATTGATTTTAGTCATTCTGAAAGGTTTTTGTCAAAAAGGAATTATCTTTAGGGAATAACAGAAAAATAAATGAAAGAAACACTGATCTTTAATACTTTTAGCTACCAAAACAGAAAATGGAGATGTTGAACACACCGAGTTGAAGGAAGGAGCCAACGGCAGTGCACCAGGACCTTCGAAGGCCAAGGCGAATGGAATAGAAAATCACAAAGAGGGCCAAAAAAGTGACGGCGCAGAAACTACAAATTCGCAAGGTTCCAGTCAGTCTAAAAAGTCTAAGTCTAGTAATTATGATAAATTAGCTTTATCGAGAAGTCATCTCAAGGACGCAAAACTTATAGGTAAGAAAAAATAGGTTGTTATAAACAGGGATGGACTGGGCAGGCGGGCCACCAAGAAATTTCCCGCATAAGGTGACCCCCAAACAATTGTGCTTAATATAGAATGGTCAATCTCAAAACAGATATTTAAATGAAGGACGTGCCCATTTTTCAATAAATTTTTTATTTCTAGGCAATCGTTTTTGTAAATTATTAAATTTTCTTCTTATCTTCATGCCAGCCACAGAATTTCTATATTCATATATGAAGTTTGGCAAATGTAAAATAGTTTTCGTAAGAAATATGTTAGTGACCCCTCCTTTTATTTACATGCAGTAAGACCTCAGTTCAAGTACCTTGCAACTAAATAATACATTTGTTGTTTTACAAGTGCAAGTCAATGCAACAAAGTAGATGTAATTTTTATTTATTTATTTCAAAATAATACGTGAACAAGTCGGGTGAGGTGGTGGACTATGATAATTGAGTCTCTTTCCAGTATAGCCCTTCGTGCCAGTCTGACAGTGGCAAAATGTGCCCATCCACAGCTAAAAAGCTGTGGATGAGCACTTGCGCAAATGCAAACAAATAACAAATCGTAATAAATATGTTACATACTTTCGAAAATGATTGGCGAGAAATTACAATTGTAAAAAAAAGGGAAGGGATGAGGCAGGTAGTGCCCACATTCCACCCACAAACTACAAAAACCAGTATCTATTTAAATTGCATTTCATCCTTTACAAATACTATTATTTTCATAATAATAATAATCATAATTAATGTCACACTAACTTCCTTTTTTTTATTATTTATCAAATATCAAATTAGAAATTAGGTACACAATTAATAACATATTTGATATTCTCCATATTCTCATAAAATTAAGAAATTAATTAATCATTTAATTAATTTTAACGCATTTATTAATTTGTCATTTTCCATTTTCCACTTTGATTTGGATATATTGTCAAATGTAGACATATTCTATTCAATAACTCAAAATTCAATATTCATTATTCATACATTTATTAAGTTTTCTTTAAGTGTGGCATGCCCTCCCTAGATATAAATCACCTTAAGACGCAAGACATAGACATACATCCTATTTTGATACGTATTGCAGGCGTAAGATTGTAGCAATTCAATTGCCACAGTAACTGAGAGTTACAGACAACCATAAAAAATCCTTTTATTTTTACTATGCTGATATAAATAAAAATAACAAAATTATCCTGTAATTATTTTTTCAATTAATAAACTAAATCGTTAAAAGATGTCACTTAGCTAGAAATATAAATAGGAAAAGAAATTCACACTTTAAACGACTTTTTACCATAGTAGTACACTGTAATTTGATCAAAAATAGAACACCATACATAGATGTAGCTTCTCACTCTCCTGACTAGTGTTGCCCTCTGCTCATACAAAGTTTTAAAGGGATTCATTCTCAAGTGAGTTTCGAAAAGATACAGACTGTTAAAGTTTTCTCTAGTACCCAACCACTAAAAACGATTATAGGAAAAAACTGGCAAAGATTGAATCACCTTTGGTCGTGAGTTGTACAGTATGCAAGGGAAAATTAATTAAAGTACTTTCACTTTGAGGCCACATACCACCTACGGTTAGTAGAACTTTTTTAAATTAATCTAAAATTAATAATTTCTGTATATTTTTTTTAATTTAAGTTTTCTCTTAATTTTAGGCCTCCTCCTTTTTTATGCTTTCGTCTTTCTTTAAATCTTTTATAATTTTCTCCTTATTTCATGTATTGAGAATAATTTTGATTAAGTAGCATTAAGAAATATCAGGAGCTGGCATTGTCAAGATTGATATCAATAGCAAAAATCGAGAATTTTTTTTTGTGAATTCCAAACCATTTTTTTTATGCCCATTGCCCAGCCTTGCCAAATTTTATCTTGAAGCTCTGCTAGTACTCTGCAAAAGAATTTATGTAGACTACATAAGAGCATTCTTCAAGGACTTCTCTTCAAGAAAACAGGTTGTATGCAGTTTAATTTCTTTTTATATTGAAGCTGTTTTTCTTACCGTTCCATAAATTGTAAAACAACAATATTGGTAAACTTTATATAACGATCTAAATAGTATATTTTTCTTAAATTTTAAACGTGAAATTATTATAAAATACATACATATATGTACATATAATATAGTAGATATAACATTTTTTTCTTTTTTGTGCGGCTACGTATACATGTATACCACGCTTTCATAGTAATGTAATCATTATAAACATTTTTTTTACTTATCAATACATATACTAATTTTAAGTATAAATATTTCAACTTTGTACTTCAAAATTTCACGAATTTCTTTACTACATTATGGTCTCACAGATTTTATAATTTTTGTTTTATTTCCATAATGTTACGTTTGAAAGTTAACTTATTAGTTGGTTATCTTTAAAAATTTTAACATCATTTAATTTGGAAGCAACTAATTGGCGCCCCTGTATGCAATAATTTACTATCTACATCTAAAAGAAATTAATATCATTTTCAATACCCATTACCCAGCTCCCGAAAGAAAAACTGAGAGCCGTTCGCAGGTTACCATGAAAACAACTTAATAACATACACGAAAATTTACAAAAATTTTAAATAGGCAATTTTATGGTGACAAGATCGAAGGCAATGACCAACATAGGCATAGACGTAGTATAACACAGTCTTAGTGTCCACTGCCCACCCTGGTTACTAGTGGTTAGAGTTTAGGCTCATGTGCATAAAATATTAACGGCAAGCGACCCGGTATTAAGATTAAGCGGGTCCATATGTGAACTTGGCGGAGGCGGATTAATATGTAGCAAAATATTACAAATATTATCATAAATAATAATAACTTTTTAATTTTATAATTTTTATATTAAAATTAATTAACGGCAAAATTTGACTAACTGCAGCTTGGACTTGGCGCTCTTAGATAATTGGGTAGGCACTGCCTACCCTGTCATCCCTGACGGACCGCCACTGCAGTCCGATTCTGACTATGATATAGTTATTTAATTTATCTATGGAGAAAATAAATATACACTACTATATACTATGCCTCTTTTTTATTTCAGGAAGGGGAGAGTTTGGTGATGTAATGGTAGCAAAAATTGCAAAAAGCACATTAAAGTCTGACAAAAGAAACTCATTGGTAACCACACCACCTGATCATCCTCCAACAGAAGACAAGGAACTTCCAGTTTTGGTAAAAGCTTTAACCCAAACGAAAGACGAAAACTGCTTAGCAGAGTTTAAAAGGGAGTTGGACATGTTCACTAAACTGTCTCATGACAATATAACAAAACTATATGGATTGTGCAGAGAAGAAGAACCACATTATTTAATTTTTGAACATACCGACTGGGTAATTATTTTTTGAATATTTTAAAATTTTCTACGGTATTTACCTATCCGTTTGTCTTTATACAGGGTGATTTAAAGAAGTTCTTGATGGCCACACAAAATGGCAGCCCACCAGCTCTGACGCCAGTTCAAAGTGTTGGAATTCTGCATCAGCTCAGCCGAGGCATGGACCATTTATCTAATAACCGGATGGTCCATAAGGATTTGGCAGCCAGGAATTGTCTAATCTCATCTACTCTCATAGCTAAAATTGGGCTTCCTAGGTTGACTAGAGATCCCTACAGCCAGGAATACTGTAAACATGTTAACCAGGTTAGTAATAGTGCACATAGTCATTTGTTTGAATACTGTTGACACTGATTTAAAATTGGAATTTTCTTATCATTTATTTAGAATAAAATGCAACTAAACAAAATATTGTGCGTAAGATTTTTGGAATTGAGTTTGACAGTTAATAATAGCACCATTAACTGCTCTGCAATAGTTTGCATGTTTCTTAAATTGTTGCTTCGACTGAGAATGCTCATGTCAGTGCTCATACATTCGGAAAATATCTTGCTGCCATTCGGGATGTCTGGATTGGTATCTGAGGTATGCAAGATCTGGAAGAAAAATAGAATTTTATTGCATAAATGTGACAATTTTACAATACGGTTATTTATATATCAGTTTCTCACTTTTCTTCCTCATTATAAAGTATAACATGACAATCGCCTCAGAAAAAAGTCGCAATTAGTCTAAAAACAATTTTTAAAAAAATGTATTGAAACGAGTTGGGTTGAGGCAAAGTTATGCCTTTGAATTTTAACCTTCCCCCAAAAAAAAAATGTTTGTGGAGGTTACTAAAATTGGTCCAAAATCGAAAATTGAGACAACAGCAAATCTTTACATTTTGAGGTCCCAGGAACCCAAAAAAGTGGTTTTTAAAAAATGTCTGTGTATATGTGTTAGTACGATAAAGGCGAAACTACTAAACAGATTTGGATGAAACTTTGCACGGGAGTTTCTGTAGTGCTCCAGAAGATCTGAAAAAGTTTTGGTTGAGATTGGATTACGTTTTGTGCCATTTTGGCGCAACCAGTTGTTTATTTTATAATTACTTACGATTTGTAATCGAACCATTAAAAAGTACTTAGGTAGTTAAAATTCTGACTTCAATGATGTATCACAATTGCACCCTTTCGATTTGGTTTCCGCAAAAAAATTAAAAAACAAAGCAAATGTGAAGCATAAGATCGCTTTGCTCTTTGCGTTCAGGATTTACCACCTGGTGTATTAAAAATAGACTGCTAATTATAGGTTGGATTTCCAACCTGTAGATTTCGGTATATTTTTAAAAATTAATTATTAAGAAAAATTATATACATCCTATCCGAGAGAGTTTATTAATATTACACAGGTACCAGTTTAAAAATGTGAATAAAAACGTTAAAAATAATTATAAACTTGCAAAAATGTCATATTTGAGGTTATGTTAGTCATACAATGCTCGCGCCCTATTATATATGATGGCGAATCTTTCTTATATTGGAGAAATCAAATAAAATGAATTAAATAAATATTGGACAAAGTATGGTATTCTATTCGCATCATTATACATGCAGTGCAATTCTATGTCCTGAAACATAAGAAAAAAACAGCAAATAATAAATTTCAATATGTTGATATTATGTGGTACAAGTGAGAGAGAGTGCAGAAGTTTGCATGAGGGTTTCTTTAGTGCGCCAAAAGATCTGAAAAGGTTATGGTTGAGATCTGATTACGTTTAGTGCCGTTATGGCACCCAATTTAGTGCTCTTTTCAGCTTCAAAGATCCACCGTGGTGATGTTCCAGCCACTTTCAGTAGCAGCCGATTTATTTTTTTTTTGGCATTTAAAACAGCTTCACAATAAATTTTTAAAGTTGGCTAAAATAAGCTACTCCCTCATGTTTCCTTATCACCAATGCAAAGGGCCACTGACGTCACTAATGCCATTTGTTTGCCTGAACGAATGCTGATTGATGGTACAAATGCCTTTTCCATTTTAATAAGAAATAAAAACAATTTTTATTTACATGTTGTACCATTTAGGAATAGAGTATATTCTTGTGGAGTACCACAAGGATCTAGTTTTCGATTTGTGCCCGTTTTGCAATTTTTTAATGACCAAAACCATGATATATTTACATGCCTGAAGTAGTTTTTAATTTACAGGTGATTCCTTTGAGGTGGCTCCCTTATGAAGCAGTCTATGAGGATGAGTACTCAACTAAAAGTGATATGTATGCATTTGGTGTGTTAATTTGGGAGATCTTTGCACAAGGAGAGTTGCCCCAGTCTAAAATAAATGACAACAGTTTCCTGAATAAGCTCAAAGAAAAGAAATTAGAATGGAAAACACATCCTTCCACACCCGAAGTTTTAATAAAAATTCAGGTAAGTACAGTTTTTCTAGTGTTAATTGCTCGTTTCACTATTTGCCAGTTTACTATTACAATGCTTTACAAATGTTGGGTTATGTGAACCTATAATAGGGTGTTTGCCATATACAGAATCGGAAAATGCACTTCATGATATAGGGAATAAACTTCGATGTAATTGGGCTATTGAAAGCAGAATGCATGGGATCGACGCGGTTAAGCGGTGTTGGTATGAACGAATACCAATGCCCTGCGTTGATCTACGGACAAGGCTTGGTTTACCTGCGCAGATACACGTTTGCATATTACGAACTTCAATTTCCGAATATGTATATACTTCATATGAAGTATTAATATGAGGTAATACAGAAATATGAAAGCCTAGACGCATTCATATTAATTATAACATCAGATTAAAATAAATATTTATTAAACAAATTGACCTAAAATTCAAATATTTTAATGATTTCGAAAACGCAACCTTATTGGGTAACGATCCTGGTTTCTATAAATATAGTTAGTAGCCTAATATAATTATTAAATTTATGATTTAGTTTTCGTGTCATTACACATTATATTATATCTAATTATTTGGTTTATTTGATCACTGTCACTGCTACTTATCACCTGTTTTTTCAACTGAGCAATCGCTAACGGCGATTGGTGATAAAAGATCAAAGTAATCCAAAGAGTGATATAATCACTGCCACAAAGAACAATGATTGCTGAATGATCGCCATGGCAATCACTGTGATTATAAAATTTACCGCTTGCCCCATATCAATGCTGCTTTATTAGAGAGTGACGTCACATGTCTTTTTTGGTGACGGATATTTAATTTGAATCTAAATTTCTTTTAAAATTAATTAATACCATTTTTTTGCTGCAAAATTGTTTCAGCTATAATTAATAGTGGAGTCAATAGCGGCTGAACATATGCCTTATTTCAGAATAATTCCGGATTGCTGTTGCTTTCTGGTCAAATATCTCTTAATATAATTTTTTCTTAAAAAGAACTAGTTGCGCCATTCGAAAACATGGGAAATTTATTACTTCAAGTGTAATATGTGAAAGTTTCAGGTTCTTATCTTAAAGAGATTTCCGATGAAATCGGTAAAAGCTCTACCATTTCTATAAATTTTATGTTCCGACTTCATATATGTACTATTCCTACATACATTCAGTTTTTATTTGAAAGTAAAATAATCCAATAGCCACATATTTCTTCTTTCATTTAGGCTTTGTTAAGCTCAATTTCATTAATTAATTCAACAGTTACAACAGTAGGGCGCCCGAGACCGCGCGCCGTACTTACGTTCCGCCACGTTTCATTTTCGTGCGTTAAGAAGAAGAAGAAGAAATATCTTTATTTAGGCAAGTAACCTATTACAAAAAAAGAAAAATATGTATACAAACACACACATATATAGACATACAACGTATATATTTACGTATTTGAAATAATAATTAACTATATATAAAAAAAACCGTAACTAGAAATAAAACACCCTTACAATAATTAGTAAATATTATTGGTTTAGTCCTTTAAAAAATAAGGAATTCATGGCTTTTTTGAATTAATTCGTTCAATATGAAAGTTGTTTCGATACCTAGTGTTATACTCATGAATTTCACGATTAAAAGTGATGAATGATCTGAGATAGGAGGGCAATAGACCTTTTAATATTTTGTATATAAAAATCATACTGAAATAATATAATCTGTTAGTTACTGATTGCCAGTGTAATACTTCGAGCATTAAGTTTATTGGAGTGTGTCTATTACATCTTAGTATGATTCTCATAGCGCGGTTTTGGAGTTTCTGCAATGCTGATTGGTTTTTCTTATCCAGTAAAAATAATAATGACGAACAATTGTTAAAATGTGGTTGAATCATCGTATTATAAACCAATAGTCTACTAGCCATTGATAGATTAGCAAATACCCTATAAAAGAAAAATAGCTTCTTTCTTATCTGTTTTTGAATTGATAGTGACTTTTAAGTGAAAGGATGTTGTCAAGAATAAATCCTATAGTCTGTTTTTACACCAGGAGGAGTAAACATGGAAGTTCCATTCACACCATAAAAGTAACCAGAAAATGCACTAAAATCTTTTTGGGGTTTTGGGCAACCAACAATACACGACTAGTGTTTTTGTGTGTATTTTATTACATTTTATAATACATCGACCTCTATTTGACCTCTAAGTATTCTATACAGCATTCATACCATTGACACAATGTAAAGGCACCAAGTAATCAGCCACTTTTACCTTCAGATTTATACAAAAGGAGTCAAAACTGTTATATAATATGCAAACAATAAAATAGAAATTATAACCAAATAATTTATGACATGATATTAAAATTTTGACAATACGTCAAAATTTACGACTATTGCCTTGTGTAAAACTGGCGAAGGCGTATCCAATCACAGATGTATGATTTAGCGTATTAAATTTAAAACGCTCCTCCTGGTTTAAAAACAGACTATAGGTATTTAAACTGAGACAATTTCGATTGGACTATTATTTATTTGTAAATTAACATTATTAATATTTATATTTGCATGTTTATATGGTGTTGTTATTATCATAGCTTTGGTCTTATTTGTATTAAGAATTAATTTGTTAATATCAAAGTATTTTTTTATATTATCTATCTCGATATTCATTTTCTCTATGGCCGACTCTAAATTTTCATCTGGTATTACAACTAATGTATCATCAGCAAATAGATTTAAAAACGTACAATTAATTGATGAGCTTATATCATTAATGTAAATATTGAAAAGCAATGGCCCCAACACACTACCTTGTGGCACTCCATACTGTGTTTTTAAACTATCTGAGAATGTGTTATTTATTTTACATGTGTGTTCGTTCTCTCACTTAAATGATTTCTAAACCACATAGGAGCATTGCTGGTTATCCCATATTTCATTAATTTTTTTTAAAAGAATTGATCTATCAATGGTTTCAAAAGCTGTTTTCAAGTCAATAAAGAGTGCAACTATATATTTTCCATTATCCAGATCTTTTGCCCAGTTTGTAACTGTTAGCTGTAAACTAGATTCACAAGAGTAATTAACTCTGAAACCAGACTGATATTGCAAGAGAATGTTGTCATTAAAATATTTAACTAATTGGTTATATGCAGCCATTTCTGTTATTTTCTCCATTGGTGGTATAGAGTTTATGGGTCTAAAATCTAGCCAGATTGCTATTAGCTACTTTTGGTATGGTAATTACAGTGCTCAATTTCAACTGTTCTGGAAATTGTCCCGTGATGAGGGATGTATTTATATTATATAGTAATATCCCACTGAGTTTATAGTGCATTTAATAAGTTTTGTATTTAATAACAAACTGGTATCTAAATTATTTCTTAATTCCTTAACTATTTTACTAACATCTTGTATAGTGATTGGTTGAAATTCATTTAAACTTGACTTACCCTGGATATATATGTTTGAGTTTTCTATGTTATCAACAGTGTTGACAATTTCATGTATGCTATTAATAAAATAGTTATTAAAATTGTTCGCCAATTCTGTTTGCTCAGAAACTAAAATTTTAGTGTTGTTAATATCGAATGATATTATTTTAATATTAAAGTTGTGATCTTCCCTTTTTATTAATTGTTTTAAAGTTCTCCACATTAGTTTGGGATTTTCCCTGTTAATATCAATTTTCTCTCCATTATGTTTTTTCTTTTTAAATTTTAACATATTGTTATAATAGTTATTTCGATACTATTTGTAATCAGTCCAGAATATGTTATTTTCGTTTCTAACATTATTGCTCTTTTTAAATTGTTTATATGCTTGATCTTTTTGTTTCATTTTATTTTTTAATTCAAGGTCAAACCAAGGAAGATTCTGCTTACTACACCAAAAAAATCTGTAGCGTACATTGTTTATTATAGAAAAAACTTCATATACATTTTTGTTGATAAATTTCCCATACTCTCAAATGGCGCAATTAATTATTTTAAGAGATATTTGACAAAAACTGCAACTAATTTATTTAATAACAAATGACGCTCAAGGACTATTGCTGGTAACTTGGTATGTTGTTCCTGACATATTCAGAAATGTATTCTTAAAAGTCGCTGCTTCTCGGAATTTTTCCGAAGTGGAAACCTCTATTGACTCCACTATAATGTATACCATGAGTATTTTATATCTTTTGACTTAAAAAAAGTGCACACACCATATTGTAATAATGTACTAGCCACTTTATAATTTTTTTGGTTTCAGGAGTCCTGTTGGGATGTGGACCCTAAAAACAGGCCGTCGTTTTCTGAATTGTCGAAGGAGCTCGAAGAAATTCTTAAGTCTATGTAAATACCTATATATTATTAGAAATAAGTCACGAAAACCAAATTTTACAATATGTTTGAAGACGAATTATTAAATAATCGTAAGCTTCCATTTATTAAAAAAAAATGTGTCAGCCTTATAGCAATGTTGAGGATCGTATGTACTTGTAATTAATTTAAGTTTATTTATTTTTTATTTTTAAGTTTAAGAAGTATCTTATTCGTATTTATTTTTTTTAATTTCTTTCGAACTGATCTCAAATTTGTTCTATAAATTGAATCCGTATGCAGTAGTTCCTGCATGTGTATACATTCTGTGCACAAAGTGTACGTAAATATTATGGTGATGATATCGTACTGTATCAAATGATATAAATTAGTAATGTAAGTAAATGCATATAAAGGTAAATAGCTAACATGTTTCAGTAGTAAATTATACCAGGTGTTCATTAAATAGTAGGTTCCACATAGCTTGTAGGAAAAGGCACGTCAACACTAGTTTCTAAAAAAAAATTTCTAGGCTCCAGTCGAATATGGTAATGCAGTTAGTGAAGTTTAAAATTGGTATATGCAGTTAGTTAATATTGTGGAGGCTACATCGGTGATTTTAATCAATCTATGAGAGCCAAGAAGCTAGAAATTAGTTGATGGATAACCGATTAAACTTGTCATTCCAGGGCTTCATAATTTAATATGAAGCCCTCGCTGACATTCACTGCAGCAGATGCTTGACAAGCATCTCTTCTGATTATTTGTAATACTCCAGAGCTCCAACACTACCAAAGAGCGGTTAATTTGATAATGGGGTATTTTCCCATATTTTTTTAATTTGAAAATTGAAAACTAGAAATAAAAATAAGGAATACGTGTTTTTCTTTCTTTTTTACTTTTTTATTTAAGCCGGAAAAAAATTAGTTAAACTTTCATGACGTCATTAAGCGATAATTCAAATAGAGCGCCAAATGTACTTATTTCTAGGGAGTTTCAAGTTGGTGATTTGTGATTTGACAATTTGACATTTCATGTAACTATAACCTTATTTTTTGTTTGTTTCATAAACAGATGTTCAGTTTTGTGTAACACCTAATATCCACCTGTGAATGAGTATAAAATTTCATTACAAACGACGTTTAGTTTGGTTTCTTAAATACCTAATTGTTAGTGTGGTTAAAAAACCATTATAAGTAAGTAAAAATAAAAAAAAATAGCAAATAGCTAAACAAACAAAATATTGAAAATCACACCACTGTCACCAGATTAACAGTGTGGTGTCAGTGTTGCCAATAGTTTTTTGGTGATTTACCTAGTTTTCGCTTAGTGACATTATGAAAAATTGAAACTTCTAATTAAAATTATAATTTTATAGTTTTATATAACATTTTTTTCCGTGCCAAAAATATTTAAAAAATATGTATTTTTCAAATATAAGCATTTCCACTTTCATCTCAGATTAATGAAAATACCCTTTTACATTTCATGAATTACTGAATAACAGCAAATTTAATGGAGCAGTAACATTGTATAAAATAATTTGTGAGAACCTAACCTCAGTTAATCTATTACCGAATAATAGTTTAGATTAAGTGTACTTATTGTGCAAAATTATTTACAAAATTGACAAAAACGAATTAAATTTATGTGAATTCTAAGATTGTACAAAAATTTCATTTAACGTTAATACGTAAAGTGAAAAATGTCTTAGTCGTTCTCAACACGTTTGCAAACACCCAATATATTAATGGAAAATGATGTAGACTTTTTCTAAGAGCTATTTAGTTCCCGCTGTTTAACATAGAAATATCCTGGATTGAAAATCTGCATATATGTCACAGCTATTACAATTAGTAGAAGATACAAAGCTGAATTTCTTGTGTATGTGTATATAAGTATAAATTTTGTATTCTCTTCCTCAAGTGGGTTATGATTAGAATTAACATATTCACTACCACTAGCTTTTATAAAATTCAATTTGATATTTGATATCCACATTATAGTCGGAGCGTTGCTTTTTTGGTAGGGCTTTCATATCGATTGATTTCTATTTCTGGTAATAGATTTGATATAAACAATAAGTAAAACAAGCATCAGTCATCACACCCGCAGTAAAGAAATAAAAAAAAAATTCTGTAAGTCATTTCATACCACTTCAAATTTTTATATAATGCATTTTTACATGACAATAATTGCAAAAAAATTATTGGAATCAGCTTGATGCTAGCCGAGTGCAGATGTACAGTGCGACGCTCTTAAAGAAAACGCGAAAAGAACCGATTAAAACTCCATTAAACTCAATAAAATTAAAGTCATTGGTAGATTAAAAAATCCTGCTTAAAATGAAGTGTAATAATAGAAGAACAAAGCACACACCGAATTAATAATTGATAAAATTACTATTAAGTGTTTGTTAATAATACCAAAAATAAAGTAAACAACTGTCTATATTAGTGCATTGCCTATAGCTGGATATATACTTGGGTCCCCTATGTGTTAATAAGGCAATATAGACAGCCAGCTGTGGATGAAAAGAGATAAGCTTTGTTTAATTTGTAGCATGTAGCATTAGTTTATTAGTGTATTAGTTTATTTTTTAATAAAATTGAAATAAATTTAAAAGTAAAATTGAAAAGGTATTAAATATAGAAATAGAAAAATCCCCAGAATTGGAAAGCGGCAGTTGAAAGTAATTACTACAAAAACAAACTAATATACAGGGTGTGCAAAACATTCTCTCGGGCTTCTTTCTTATAACCTGCTGTTAAAAGCTCTCTCTATGGCAAGACAAGGCTCTTCCTTGCACTTCCACCGTAAATCGATATTTACCTGTGGAACGGAAAAAAAGCACCCTGCGGCTAGCGAATGTATGTATGTCTTGGCAGACAAACGAAGTGAACACAAGCGGGCAGAAGGAGGTACACACTGCTGGATTCTGTTCTGGGAAAAGTTCTGTAAAAATCATCAAAGCAATATTACATAAGAAAGTTGATATTGTCACGGGTTTCCTCCTTCTGGGAAACCACTAAAATCCGCGAGTTCAAAATTTGCAACACAAGATAACCTGCTAAGACACTATGTATTTACAACACGTTTACTAAACTAACATAACCTTAAACAATGTTTGTTATTTATATTTTACTCTGGATCAATTTGGATTTATTTGAACCTTACTAAACTGCACCCTTTTAAAAACTACATTCTAGCCACGAATTGGTCGCTTCAAATAACTCGAAGGATGTCATCTAGAAGTTTTCTGGACTCTTCTTCAAGATTGTAACTTCCATTAGAAGACCCTTGAGCCAATGCTTCTAGAACTCATAAGATTATAGATAATTATTTATACCCTAGCGCCACCTCTGAAGAGACTGTTGAACCAGTGCAGCAGAATCTGTAGACTGGTGTGAAGGCATGCTAATGAATACAATCTTTGCTTATTGATTATGCCATCCACACATAGGGGGCGCTAATGCATAACAATATTTTATCCCATGGTATCAATTTTTAGATTTTTAGTAGTACTACGACTATGTTGTCAAGTTTTACTTTAAACTATTAACTACTTACATTTATTTTAAAATTCTCTTTAAATTCTCCAAAAGTAGAAATCAATTGGAATGCTCTGTATCTTCTCCTAAAATAGTGTTTAAGACTTTTTATGTGGTTTGCTCTTTCCATTAGTATGACAATGTATGTATCCTAAGGTATACTAAATTAATTAGTTAGTAGCAAAATATTTAAGAGACATTTATCGTCAGTAATTATTGTTCAGTAATGCATTTATTAGATAATGCATTCTTTAAGAGATCATTATGTGCATAAAATGTATGCACAAACCCTTTATGCATTACTTCTGTGCACAAGAGTCAAAGACTTAATTTCTTAAACGAATTATAAAATTGTACATATCATTTTTTGAGTTAAGGATGTTATTGTAAAGCATATCATTATAGAATAATTTTTAAGTTGAATTGTATATTGAAAGTCTCAGAGCCACGATACACTGCCAAAATACTCTAAAATGACTTTATATACAATCTAATAGAGACTGTTTTTTTTTTAATGTCAATAAATGTGTCCTAACCGTATACAGGTGGATCTTCTTATGTAAAATAATTACCTAATCTTATAGATTTTTGTTTGATGTTGATCGAGCCTGATATTAATCATGGTATATGTAGATAATCCAAATATTCTGCGCATCTGTGTATATCAGTAATGGCGAAAGCTATTTATGTTGACATGTTCCTAATTTTCAACTTACTGGGAGAGACTGTAAATATGCCCAAAAAATGTAAGTCGAAATTGGGAATGACATATCATAGAATCACTCAAAATCTGTTCAAGAGCAGATAATCTGAGGTTAAAAATAATGAAAAATAAATATAAAAATAATAATTTATAGCTTATAGGTAGATTCTCTAACACCAAACATCAATGCTGCATTAGGTCCTCGAAGATATTGGAGTCAGAGTTGTCGAGAATGAGAAGTGCTGAATTTATTGGAATTACTCATTCCCAACCCCTTAGTCCCCCTCGATTATCAAATGAAATTGACATATTAGTCCACCTGAATTTGGGTTTCTCCAAAAAACTTTAAAATCGCAGCACCTTTTTAATGACCCGCCAAAAGTGACCACAAGTTATATATATAAGAATTTCGGCGTTATTTAACAAACATTCACTATTAATTGTGATACGATGTGTCAAATCGAAAAGTGGAAAAGGAAAAAGTGTTCAGAATTAAATATTCTACGAGGATATGAAAAATTTTATTTTCTCAAGTGTTTCTTGCAGTCTTGAAGAACTCGACATCAAATTTTAGTAAAAATTGCTAATATACCAAAAATGGTGTTTTTTTTTTCGAAAAATTTTGAGGATCAAAAATTTTAAGCAGAAAATTTCTTATGAAAATCTGCCCTAAACAATAGAGATTTCACAAATGCTTTTCCGTAACTAAAAAAAAGAACACATTTCAGCATTAAGAATCCATTAGTAACTTGAGAAAATAGAATTTTTCATGTCATACTCTCGTAGAAAATTTAATTTTGAACACTTTTCCTTTTCCACTTTTCGATTTGGCATACCATTTCAGTTAATGGTGAATTTCCAAAAAACCTAAAACATTCCATGAAAAAAGTGCTGTAATCTTAAAGTTCTGAAAAATCAGGATTATTTTCTCCTAATTCATGTTATTGAATTCTTGTAGCATTTGAGACAAAAATAATTTTAAAAAAGGAGAAAAGAATGTAGAAACTGCAGAGAACTCTAGTGTGGGTTACGAATCTTCCTGAGATATTTGGTCAAAACGGCTTTAGAGAAAGAACCAGCTGTGGTATTCTGTATTTTTGTCTCAAAGATTGGATATAAATAAAAATCTTGTTATTGATTGAGTGATGTAGTAAATACATAATCATTGATGGTGTTATCTACGTCTAGCACTAGTAATCATTCCCTGATGTACAGATCTTCTGCCAAAGTTAGATTTGATGTACAGTTGACTAGCTGATTGACCTTCACAGTGCAACCACCTGTGAATCTATTGTGGAGGGACACTCCTATTCTAGCTTTCCTTAGAGCTCGTTAGCTAGCTGTATCCTTTGTATCACATTATACAGCTTTGATACTATAGACCTTGGTTTGTTTTTGCCAAATAGTTGAAATCTCGGTCTAGCTGAACGTTTACAATGGCATAGCACATATACTGGGTTACCTGTTCTCCTTGACGGAATCTGTATGTTGCTTTCACTGCTAGACCCTTTAGACTCGTATCACTATTAAGTCGACTATATGAGATTAGAAGATCCACGATTATCCTAATGGTCTTTCCATTATGGTGTAATAGGCCTTCCGTAAATTTGAGTGATCATTGTTTAATGATAACTCTTTGGGCTGTCTCTGTCCATTGCTACTTTTCCTCGAATCCAGCTATTTTTTTGTACTAATTTATCAATGGATGCTTATATGCATGGCTAAGCCAAATCTTAAAAGGAGTTGGATGTTACTAGAACTTTAAACACGTTGTCCCTAGCCAGGTTTTTCTTTATTTGCTTTGTGTCCTGGTATCCACTCTGTGGTCGTTTTATTCTGCCCCTAGTTTTAGGGCAGTTAAGCAGACCTATACTAATCTTGATTCGACCTGCATGGAACCGATTAACTGATTGCGATGACTGTTTTAGTTTCAATATGATTTGATACTAAAGCTATCAGAAGTTTTGTAATTAAAACATGCAACAAAAAACACAACATACATTTTAGAGATTACTAAAAATTAATAATAATAGTAGTCCAACAGTGGAACCTTGAGGTACACCAATTATCATATCGACCTTGTTTGAGATTTGGATTTCTGTTGACACAATATTTTTCCATTGTCTAGCTAAAGTGTAATTCACAGCGTAAATGTCCACTTTGTGGGTAAGACTTTATATTGCTGGGTGCGTTGAATTCCTTATTAGTTACTAGAGAAAATAAATACAATGCCTTTGATAAGGGAAAAGTTTTTGAAAGAATATCCTCATTGTTTGTTATTGTTATTGACTATGGTATGGCTTGGGATTATAACTCTAGCTGTATCACTTTCTGAATATATTTGATGTTGTGTCTCAAATGTTTGAGGAACAAGTTGTTGGTGTTGTATATGTTTCTACGGAAATACCACCTGCAAAATAGTATAGCATCACAGACTTTCCGCAATAAATCAACTGAATTATTGAAATTCATAGAAATTCTTGAATACTATATCATGTTTAATTTTTTTAACATTTAAGTACAGTTTGGTTTAGTATGAGTGGTGGTATTGTCACATCCAAAAATGTGGATATCTCGGGAATAAGAATCAACAAAGTGGACATGCAGAAGGCATTTGGATTATCTAGGTATTTGTATCTAACAATTCATTTACATAGCGCTAGGAACTAGACTATCAATATGTATTGAAATTGAAACTATATAAAAAGATTCATGGCATCAGTGTGGTGAATATAATCCAATCGAATTATGGGTATGTTTTGCTCATAGCTTTTATAAATGCACTTTTGTATTATAGTAGATTATTGCCAGTAGGGGTTTTATATATTTCAACTAATAATATTAAGAAAACTTTTAAGTTGTTCAGATTCAACAGTAATCTCATGTATTTCACACTTTCTGATATATTTGATTCTATTCTTAAATTCAAAATTTGATTTTAATATGGTTTGACAGATATTGTAGACTAGAATATATTTTTCATTAACTCACAATGTACACATTGTGAAAGTTTATTTCTGTGCACTAACCTTTGCTTGAGGGAGCATCAATTCTGATTAAACTTATAATCTGGATTCGGGTATAGTATCGTCTACTTCATGAGACACTTTGTCACTGACTAAATATAAGATGTAGGTGATACGGTCGCATTGGAGTGAATATTACGCATTATGCTGGCTCAGTCAATTTGGACTTTTAGATCAATTGCAGAAAGAACCGTTTTTTAAATAACTAACCGCATTTCACCCGCTAACCTAACTGTCTGGTGTAAAATTGTCATGGTATCATGTAGTTTTTATGTGGGGACGCCAAGAAGACAGCAGTTTTGTTCACTCGTTATTATAGACTATCTGCAGAAAGGCAGAGCCTATTGCTAACGTTTGTCGCGGCTTAATGAGCTTGTTCCACAATATTAATTTTATATGGCGAGAGAGATATCCGACTTTTGAGAGTTAATTACTCAAAAACCATTAAAAAGAACACCTCCAAATGTTTTGTAAACAATGTAGAATTAATTCCCGAATTGAATGACACCAGCCGCTTCCCAAAAAACCGCCCCCACGAAAAGCCTTTGATAGATCCAATCTGCAATTTTAGAGGGGCGCAGATCAACACGATAAGTATATATATAATAACAACTAAACAGCATCGAGTCGACTGAGGTCGCCGAGTCTAGGCGTATAGTGACGTAGCGCCTGGCTACGCCTCATTTTCGCGAGGTGGATGTTTGTAATTGTTTTTAAGACACTAAACGTGCGAATAAAATGATTTTTTGCAGATGCATTATTTTATACTTGAACTTTCGATTTATGAAATAAAAAAAAAAATGCCGAACAAGTCCATTACCTATCACAAATGTCAAAAAAAGCGCAATTTACGATGCTGACGAAATGCCAATCTTTCTTTTTCCATAGAGGCATCATATGATCTTCCACTTGACGCATTTATTTAGATATTGATGTTTGAAAATTTGACGTTTTTGAGATTTTACCTTTTCTGCCGAAGTTCAAATTTAAAATTGGATCCGCCACAGCCGATCGCGTTGAGCGACGACGACCCAAGAGGTTTTCCAGCTTCGAGTCCCGTATTGGAGTACTATTTTTACCTTTTTAGCAGATATTTTTGATTCCAAAATTACCTTTTGCTACTGCACAATTATGCGGAAAAATTCCACGCCGCGGCACTAGTAGACATTCTGTGCCGATAGTCTATACCGAAGATTTCTTTTGACTCTCATTCGAGTTATGGCTATCACATTACAATTTACCATATGCATGTAAATAAGATTTCTCAATGTGTACAGGTCATCATGATGATTGTCAATACCAAAACTGCTTTCTCTCTCTACCAAATTTACTGTTTGACAATCACTGTTTTTCACATTAGTTATATACGAATTATAGCGGGAAATCGATTGAGTGAGCTAAGAAAGTAAATTTAGTTATCACAATTGAAAGCCACTGGTTTAAAGTTTTGACAGAGGAAATAATAAGTGATTAAGACACTTTTTGTGTCCAGGTATCGTTTAGCACATCTTTAAAGAATTATTAGTATTAGTTATTAACTATATAGTTGTGTGTAAATAAACATATAGCAATAAGTTCTTTCGTTATTATGAATTTGTATGACGTATCTCAGCCTATTTAAAATTATGTGTGAATCTGAATAACTTTATTTCAATATATCCACTGTATTTATGTTGCTTTTACAAGAGTCCGAAAATGTAGAATGTAGAGGTTTTCATGTATCAACAAAAACATATTTCTGTCATTATATTAATGATATTTTTAATTTTAAATAAATATTGGGCGCGAAAGTCATTCGATTTCTTTTGTTGATATATTAAATGAATGAATTTAAAGCTGTAAAATGAATGTTTGTATTTATATAATAAATGTACATTTAAAAGAACACCTTAGTTTTAAAGTAATAAGCTGATAAGTTGTATTACTCAATTTATAAAAGAATGTAGGTCCTTGTATAAACCAAATAAATAAGATCTGTCCATATACTTTTAGCAGTTGTAGCTTTTTATAATAATTTTATATAATTATTGTAATGTCCATTTTTATATAATTATGCATAATCATCTCTTGTGATATGTATTCTAAATCGAAAAATATATAAATGTGTAATAAACTCGTTTTTTATTTTATTTTTGAAGCAGTAGATATGAAACTCTTATACGTGTTCCAAAAATAGTGCTCAGACATAAATAGTAGCAACAACAGGAAATCTAAGTTGTCAGGGTTGGAATGGCTTAGTTTTATTTTGGTGGGCCTTTGAATTTTTTTCTACATTAATTCAAAATTTGGTCAGTTCATAAACCATTCGGTCAAGTTACTTGAAAAAGTTTTGCAAAGGTAATTAACGCTTTTTTGATTTAACGTAATGTTATAGTAAAATTGAACTGTCACAAAATAATAGTTATTTACGTAACCAGTTTTGCAAATTACGCGAGTCAATTAAAATTACTCTTTCATAACGTGTTAGGCACAAAATTTTATCTAATCCTGCTCTAAAATATAAAAGAAATTTTGTGTTTATTGCTTTACCTGAGCGTTACTATGGGTTGATATTTGTATAAACAAACATTTGTCAATCTGCTGAGTTTTTTTAAACAAATTAAGTCAAAATTGGTTGATTCAAAGTGGATATTCCATCTGATATAGAAGAATCGGCTAATTCAGCAATAAATTCAATAATACCTGCTAAATCAAAAAGTATGTATGAAGAAGCAAGTATATACGAAATTTGAAAATTAGTGTCAACAAAAAGGAATAAGAACGTTTATACTTCAAAACAATGAAAAACTATACTATACTATATTAAAGGCAGAATTAAATGTCAAAAGAAACATTGACGCAATAGTTATTTATGTATCCAGTTATGAAAAGACTAATTTTATTTGACGAATGTAATATAAACGAGCGAGCAAAGCGAGCGAGTTTTGCAAATTACGTGAGTCAAATAAAATTACTCTTTCATATCGTGTTAAGTACAAAATTTTATCTAATCCCGCTCTAAAATATAAAAGAAATTGCAATTTACTTTGAATTCTGTTTTGCGCTTCCAAACATAGCTACGGTTGCAGTCGTACAAATAAATTTTGTGTTTATCGCTTTACTTGAGCCTTACTATGGGGTGACATTTGTATAAACAAACTTCAGTTGTTAATCTGCTAAATTTTTTGAAACAAATTAAGTCAAAATGGTTGATTTAGATGTGGATATTGCATCTGATGTTAAAGAATCGGCTAATTTAGCAGTAAATTCAATAATACCTGGTAAATCAAAAAGCATATATGAAGTATATACGAAATTTGAAAATGGGTGTCAACAAAAAGGAATAAAAAGATGTTTGTGAAAAGATTCTCTTAGCGTACTTTGAAACGATGAAAAGCTATAAAGCATCTACAATATGACTTACTCAATAGAGTAGGTATCAATATTAGAGGCAGAATTAAATGTCAAAAGAAACATTGACAAATAATATACCATATTAATATCAAGAGAAAATCTGCAGGTTGTCACGCTAAAAAATCTATCATTTAACAAGAGAAAACTTTGAAAGTTTTGTTAGAAATGCTGATGACGGGAAGTTCTTATCTGTATTTTATTAATAAAGTGTTTTTTGCGTCTTAGTCTTAAAGTGTTTTCTTTAAATGATAGGTTTAATATTGGTCGTATATAGGATCAATATATAAATGTTGGTTCAATATTGGTCCAATATTTTGTGCTACTAGGGTAGTTATTAAATGAAACTGACAGTTATGAAAAATGTGATGTTTTGTAGCGTCAAAAATGCATTTAAAATTTGACATTTCATAACGGGATTAGATAAATGAAAATGTGATTTGTTTTAGTATTTTTCACTCTCATTTCAAACATAAATACTATTTCTTTAAATAAAATTACATTGTAAAAATGCTATATCAAGTGAAAAGATTCAATATTCTATTATTCTGTGAGCAGTAATTGATGTAGAAAATACTCTGTGCATTGGGCAAGGGACAAACTTTGATTATCCTTACAATATAACTCAATAGAATTATAACATCTTAAAAACCGCCAGGGTTGGCAAAAATTGTGTGTTTTTTATTTTAACCCTTTCGCTCATGGTGTCCACTACAGTGGACATGACCTTTGTGATTTTTTTTAAAATTTATGCGCCATAATTTCCGCAATCTGTCAAGTTCCTTAATCAATTGATATAATTGTAAAAAGAAAGTGACTAGTTTTGTCATCTAGATGCGAATAATAAAAGTTCACTTTTATGCAGAAGGTTCTTATTCACGTAAATTATTAGTGCGCACTGTAGTCTCCTATATAATTTTATTTCAAGCAAGTACTTATACAGTTGGTGAAGCTGTTGTTGATTTTTCTGCGTGTTTATAAGTGTTCATTTTTTGATATCCTGGAATTTTCGTTGCGTTTTGAAGCAACTAGGCTGTGTTTTTTGTCATTTGAAGTGTGTGCACTACAGTGGACACTGTGAGTCAACGACATAAATTCCATGGGTGAATCTAACCTTACTTTTTTTAAAACTTCTGGTATATTAAAAATGTTGTAAAAGATTTATGTCAAAATGGCTCATAAGAGAGGGGTGACGAACCAGGAGCTCTTTGAAGTCCTTCAAGACGATACGTCGGACCTAGAGTTCCTCAGTGAGGAGGAAGGGGAGGGTTGGGAGAGTGACCACTTTCTCCCTCCAAAAGGTATCCTTATTCTAATTTTTTGCTTAAATCATCAGCTAATACATCACTCTTTAGATCTTGATGATGAGGAAGCTACGACTGCATCAGAGTCCGACGAAGACCCGGAAAAAGATATAAAAGAACATTCGCCCGATCGTCGACCGCGCCACCCAAGGTCAACTCTTTCAAAACAATTGTTAGTAAATATCTTTCCAGAAATGAGATGACTGCTAAGAAATATATCACGTGGCGGGCGGGAATGACATATATTACTCCAGAAATAAAGTGTGACAGTTGTAGAACTACCGTTGTGTCACAGTGTCCACTATAGTGGACGTCAATTTTTTTACAAACCGTAACAGATAGACACTTACAACTAACGTCAAAAATTTCAAAATAAATTAAATAATATGCATGCTGTATTTCAGAATTTACTCATAAAAACAAAAAAATCGTGAGCGAAAGGGTTAATCAAATTTTTTTAATTTAAAACAATTCAACGTGTTTTAAACATGGATTTTTAATTGCTGAAAAAAAACATGTTTTAAACAATAAAAAACATGTTTTAAACAATAAAAAACATGTTTTTAAACTTAAATTTATACGGGCGCGTCGACCCAATACATTGTTTATTCTATAAGCCATGCCCATATTGCATCATAACAAGACGAGGACGATACTTGACAACGGCTCGGCCAATTCGGTGTAATAAATACGTCAAGTTGTGCAACAGTGTAATAATTGTTTGGAGAATGGGTATTGACTACACAGGCACATAAAAAAAAGTCGAGTGGGAGAAGGCAGACCTAAGTATTCTCATGAATTCTGACCAGCTGAACATGAATCCGATGTCCGTTTTGCCAGATTGGCTCTTGCATTCTTCCTAATTTCAAAAAACACCGTAAGAATGCCCGAAAAAATGAAAATGTAGCTAAAAATCTGAAAAAATTCAGGGGTATATAGGATGGCGATAGAAATCGAATGGCGCAAACCAGACATCCCTGCGGTCCTTCGTTTTCGAGATAGAGCAGCTCAAAGTCACCGGAAGGAAAAAAATTGTTTTTTTCGCACTCCTCGAGGCTCTATATCGGAAACAAAAACAGCTATAGAATTCTAGTTTGCGCCATTCGATTTCTCTCGCCATTCTACGTACCTCTGAATTTTTTCAGATTTTTAGCTACACTTTCATTTTCTCGGACATTCTTACGGCGTTTTTTTTTGAGGTTAGGAAAAATACAAGAGCCAATCGGGCAAAGATGACATCGGATTCGTGTTCAGCAGGTCAAAATGCATGGGAATACATAGGTCTACCTTCCCGTACTTGACTTTTTTTTGTGTGTACCTGTGCTATTAATCTCTTTAAAATTAACACTTAAGGAAATAAATAATAACAGGTATATCTTCTATATAACAGTAACATGTTTCGTTCGTTGTACTTATACTACTGTATTATTATAACTAGTTTTATTGCATTACATAAAAGTTCATATTTTTTATTTTATTATATTTTTTTTACCTTATCAAATACAACGATATTCCAAAAATTATCCATCAAACACGCTGAAAAAACGCATTGAAAAAAATCATGTTTAAAACAATTGTTTTAAACGTGTTTAAAACAAATGTGTTTAAAACAGGTTAGTGTGTTTTAAACACTTAAAAAACATTTGTTTAAAACATTTTGTTTTAAAACTGCCAACCCTGAAAACCGCTGCCTATAAGGAATCACTACTTCCACATTCAGGTCATCCATCCAATAAGTCTCTTTAAAGGAAAACATCTTCACTATTCTTTACATATTTGCACTCTAGTATGTGGAAATAATTGGTCATAGAATTTTAATAATATTTAAAGCCAACATCATAAAAAAAATTATTTTATCAACCCCTATAACAATTGAGTGGAGGTGGTGGGAGGATTCAAAAATATTATAAAAAAATCTGAGGCCTTGTCTCCTAGTATATACACCAAATTTCAAGTTTCTGTACTCTTACCAGCTAGCTTTATTAATTATTCCCTATTTACCCCCCAACTCTTCACCAGATAAGTTAAAAAAACAATCCAGTTCCAGATCTCGTTTATAAATAATACGTACGTGTACAAAATTTCAAATCAGTATCTTAAACCGTTCCAGAGAAAACGTAGGCATAAAAAAGTTACAGATAGACTGACAGACAGAATTGTTTTTTTCGTTCAAATTTAAAATCACGGGACATTCTAAACCTTTTTCAACAGGAAAAATTTTGTTACGATACACTCTCATCTACTGACCACGCAATAAGTGGTTGTAGATGTCTATACTTGCAAGTCGCGTGAACACTCTTACTCAATTTGCATGAGAGAGATTTATTATATCTGTTGGGGTACTTACTATTACCTGGTCCGTACTGACGAAGGCCAAAAGCGTGAAACTGCAGTGTACGGATGGTATACTTACTCCACACAGGATATTTTTTTTCTGCTGAGGCTTATTGCAATCAAACTATGTTGTATTGCACATTTTAAAATAACATGCGTTGCTCAATATGCATTGTAACAATGTAACTTTATTTAAATGTGCTCTGAAATAACTATTAGCGCGCTAGCTGCAGTGTTTATATGAGGGTATAGACAGGAATTTTTGTATAGTTAATATATGCAACCCTCAAGAAACCATTTTTATTGTGGACTATAATAGCTATCTTTAGTATATCTTGTTTTTATGAAAAATATTGAGAAGCACTGGAAATATCAATATAATAAATGAATGCTTTCTGCAGTTAGAAATATTAGTTCTGCTATTGTCAAGTAGATGTCTCTCATAGTATTAAAATCAAAGAGTGGAAGGCACTAATATACGATTCAAATGTATTATTGAACCAGAAACGGAGAAGAAAAAATTGAAAAAATTATGTGTTCATTATGAGTCTATTCTAAATCAATCACTGAAATTTGAATAATATGCATTGAACACTTTTGAAGTTCTGTTAAGTTATATTGAAAAATGTCCTACTTTTTAAGGAAATTTTGATCATAACATGCTTTTTTTTAAACTGCAATGCTTCATCTCATGAAGCAGTAGTCGTGCGGATACTTCCCTCTTGTGAAAACTAACACTTTTCTCGGACCACTTCTTCCTTCACATGTCGAAAATTTAGACAAAGAGAAAACAAATTTGCGATTTTGGTAGTGTGGGAGACAATACGATACTGGAAAATCGCTTTGGGTATTTCTTGCAGGTCCGAACTGTTGATGCGATGGGCTGTCCAGGAAATTCGTAACAGATGTCTCCAAACCCACATTTCGAAAGTATCAAAACCGTCTTCCTCTCGAACGACCATGTGTCAAAGGCGTGGAGAGTAGGAAGCTAGAGGTTTAGGAAGGATAACAAGTAACAAGCCAACCATTATACTCTTCGCTGATGTACTGCACATTTTACATAATCGTTGCACATTCTATAGGATATTCTTCGCAGTTTTTTTGCAAATAACATTAGTTTTAGACACTTTCAGTTTATTTATAGAATTTTAGAAAAAAAATTAATTTTTTTATTTGAAAAATTAATAACTTTTTTATTTATTGATCGATTTTGTTCAAACACAAGAGAGTTCTTCCTCTAGCTAACACTAACTTACTGTCCAAATTACAATACAATCGGACTTTTCGTTCCTAAGTTATCTTGCTTACAAAAAACGGGAAGGACGGACGGACAGACGGAGAGACAGACGGACAGATTGACGGACGGACGGACATTTTGAAAGTTGTTCAGAATTCGATCACGAACACAGTGCGATATGAATTTTTTTTCTCTACGAGCAATATTACCGGTTTTATAAATGTACCGATCGAATGCAATATACTCTTGGTTTTGTATTTGCGAAGAGTATAATAATGATAATAATCTAAATAATAATTTAATAATAATCTTTTATTATTTAAACACATTTTCTTTAAATCAGTTGATTTCAATAATCTTCTTAACCTAACCTAACCTAACCCTGCAATACGAGGCCCCCTTCAAACTCGAAGCCCGGGTCATATAACCTCTTAAACCCCCCCTTTCACCGGGCCCGCGTCCGTCTGCTCGTCCGCATGTGTAGAAGGCTGACTGATATACCCTTCAATGAATGAAGGTCAAAGTTGATACTGTCGTAATCCTACAGTGGTAAAAAATTCAGAAAGATTGATTTACTGATAAACGAAAATTAAAAATTGCTGTTATCTCTAAAATTATCCCTTTGTGTCCTAATATAAAATGACAAGTGGTGAAATCTACCAGTTCTACCAGTCTCATAAAGAATTAATATGTTTCAGTTCACTTGTGGATGTTGAGTGATGCGTACCCCCTACGTGTGGAACACTGAGACATCATTGATCTACCAAATACCTATGTGAAATAAAACAACAAATGACTCTTAACATTCTTGCAGGTGGTTCCACTGAATAGTTACTAGGACACAAAGGGTTATCCAACATTTTTGTTCATTCATACGAATACACAAACGCGACATTTGCTTGTAAGTAAGGGGTAGGTAATCCAGGCCTGTAATCAAGGGGGTACCAGGCAGTGCTCGGCACCCCCTGGGAGCATTTCAACACCTCTGGAGAAATTCCAACATTTCCTGTGTGAAACTGTTTTGTGGGATTAATTATATAAGTAAAATAGTCCCATATTTTTCTAAATTATGGAGGAATTGATATCCCTTGAAATTCGATGAGTATCCCCTACAACTCATTTCTAGTTACAGGTCTCAGGTAACCCCTGAAACTACAGGACTGATTTTAATGGAACCTTTCCTGTTCGATAAGTTGGGATTTTGAAAGTATCATCCCGCCACGTCCATTAGAGGATACGTGATCCCAGCTTGTTATTTGTTTTTCCTCCTTTCAAAATTATTTACGATATTACTTATATAGTTTTGATTATGTTCCGATGCTACATATCGTAAAACTTTTCAAGAGAAGAACCTGTTGATTACTTTCACAATACTGTACACTGCACACCATTGAACTTTATTTAGTCTTATAAAGGTTATATAGTGGGGCCCCCTTTATCATATTTGCCTCAGACCTTTGATTTTCTGATGACGGTCCTGACTAATATTAATAACTTATGAAGAACAGTATTTTTTTTTACAGTTAATAATTGTTAGCATTTAAATTTTTTTGTAGGACAAAAATTGTATGAGTAAATACCATAAAAATGAATTACTTGCACTTTTAAATGTCCACTTGTATTCAGAATAATTGTTCAACCTAGATAGGTTGAACAATAGATATTCAGATAGGTAGAACATTTTTTTGATATATTCTTGTACAATATGAGTCTCACTAATAATGCACTTCATGTTTTCGGTCAATATACATTGTTTGCAGAAAACGTGTAAAATTGGCCACAATATTTTCTATTGTTACTGGTTTCATATTCCAAGAGCAAGGATTTTTTACCTGAGACATTTTAGTACAGCAAGAATAGAGGCCCCCATCTATTTGGGTGTATTCTTTCTATAGAATGCAAATAATATGAAAAGCACTGAGGAAACAGATATGGTTATTGATATTGAATAAAACGGTCGGCTTCGACGCCTTGAGCCACTTGATCACGTCAGTTGATAGTTGATATGCCAATTTGATTTCAGACAATGGGAATCTTCGTTGGAATAGATTTACTTATCTATTCTTTGAAAAGGGTATTTGTACCAAACCAGGTATGACTGCAATTTTTCTAAATGAAAAATAAAAGAATAGGATCATGTACTTTTATTAGTTAGTTGAAAACAAATTACACTAATAGTATTTACAATTTTCATGGTGAGTAAACGTTCATCAAAATAAGTTGTGACGTAATAAACAGTAAAAAGTCGACTTGTCTTATATTTCAAGACTGATCTTGGATAAGCTACTTTCTTCTTTCTTTAAACAGTAACTCAATTATTAAATAGTTAACTACTGGTTTTTGAAAGTTGATCTACTATCAACTAGGTATACTGAGTAGATAGAATAATTACTACATTTCAAATACTTTCGAATAAGGTAAAGGAAAATAAATCCACGCGTGAACACACAGGGTATTTCATGAATGACTGCCCATACGCTAGTGAGGAGTACAGTGCCTTGAGTCGATTTCAAAAGGGCCTTTACTATATTCGTAGTGCACTTCGATTCTGATATACCGAGTGTTTTCTATTTTTTGACAACATTGCGATCGCCCGTATATTTTGATTGGCTTCACCAAATCGAACCAAATTTAGTAGGCCTGTTTCACTAATAGAGGTCTTGACAATCCAGTACCGCAAACGAAAGAAATATTAGGAACGAACTCAATTTTTTATCTTTTTTGGAATTTGCCTAAAACTATCATTTTCACAATTTCCAACACCGAATTTTAAAATACTCCGTATTTAACCTACGTAATTAGTTCTTTGTCACATTTTTAATGCTTCCACAATTAACAACTGAGTTTCACAATAAATCAATTTCAAAAATATTTGGGAGCTTTCCGGCTACAAAAACATCAGTAATTACATAGGTGACTTTAGATTTTGCGAGAAAAAAAATTGAATGTTACTCTCTGTTAGAATTTATCACACCGATTACATCGTTTGCCAAAATAGTAAAAAGGTTATGTTAGCAAACACTAAAAAAAATAAATTTAGAAAAAATACAAAAAGAGTAACAATTATACAGAGGTGAATTAACAGAGGAAATATCACACCTAACATTTAGTTTAATTAATTAAAAATAATTTTATCAAAAACAATTACACAAAATTAAGATACTGCACCTAAAATGTAGACTTGTTGTATAATTGTTGCACATTCTATAGAATACCCTTCGCAGTTTCGTTTGTAAATGATATTAGTTTCTAACATTTTTTGTTTAATTATAAAAAAATGTTTTTTTATTTAAAAAATGAATAACTTCTTTATTTATTGGTCGATTTTGTTCAAAGACAATAGGGTTCTTCCTCTAACTAACACTAACTTACCTCCAAATTTCAATACCATCGGACTTATTATTTTTGCCCATAACTTTTTTCCTTAGTATGTATATTTAAAAAATATATAAAAGTACCTAAGTAGAACTATAACAAGACTTTTACAATGAATTTTCACTCAACAATTTTAGTGGTTTGCAAAATAGCTCGATTTAAAACTACGAAATAGGAAGATTAACACAATTTTTAAATTTAAAATGGAGCTATTTTGCAAACCACTAAAATTATTGAGTGCAAATTCATAGTAATAGTCTTGTTATGATTCTACTTAGATACTCTTATAGTTTTTTAAATATACGTACTAAGAAAAAAAAGTTATAGCTAAAAATAGTAAATATTTCCCTATCGGATGTCTCTTTCTAGGGAATGGCAACCTTAAGTTATCATGCTTACAAGAAACGTGACGGACGGACAGACAAACAGACGAACCGGCAGACAATGTTGATTTGTGTTATTTAGAACCTACGGACTTTTACAGGGTGTTTCCTAGGGATGAAAATAGGCAATATCTATATTATTTTGTGGGCCCCCTTTAATAATAGAGTGGGGGTGGTAGTGGGGGGTGCAGGTGTTGTAAAAAAATTTGAGCCCTTGACTATTAGTATGTACACCAAATTCCAAATTTTTAGACTTTTACTGGCTTACTTTACATATTTACTCCCCAACCTTTCAACGGAATAAGCGTAAAATACAATCTAGCTCCAGATTCTGTTATAATGAATACATGTACTAAATATCAAGTCGATATCTTAAATTAACCCAGAGAAAACGCATTCTGTTACAAACAGACAGACCGACCGACCGGCAGACCAACCAGCAGACCGACCGACGGACTGACAGACAGATTTTTTCCTTTCTTTCGAATTTCAAATCTCGACGTTTCATAAATTCTAAACCAGTTCAACAGCAAACAAAAAAAACTTTATCTTTAGATTAGTATACTCCACACCACTACGTGTATGCGGAACTAATAATTAGAGAATTTCATGTGATAATGGACAAATTATTGTCACTTGTCTAGTGCGACATATATGGGATAAACCAAGCAACTATTCACAAATTGACTTAAAGAACATAATGCACACACTTTCGTTTTTACCAACGAGTTGATACTTGCATTCAGTAAATTATGAAAGTAATTTCAGCGGTATATTTTTTTTCTACGATTATTAACATGTTTGTTCGGTTACAAGATATCTATTTAATTAAATCAGATAGATATAATAACTGGAAACATTATTTCATGAATATTGGCTAACTGACACCTTAGATATACAGGGTGTAATCAGTTTCATGTCATTAAAAAAAACTGGTAATGGGGACCGACTAGACAAACAAAAAACCTTTATGACTTTTCCCTCTAGGGGCACTTTGAAAAAACCTGATCTAGGTCAATATTTTTAATATTATGGTAGACAACTATTGAGAACCACTGCTTTTCTTGGTCATTGGACTTGTAGTTCCCAATTACATAACTTTTAAATTGTCATAAAAAAGTGCTCGCCGGCACATGCGGCGGTCTGCTGTGTCAAAGGATCATCGACCGCCTTTGATGGACCGCCTCAACTGAACTGAGTCTTGGTTGAGTGGAAGAGCTGTTTTCGAACAGAAATTTTGAACTCTGCCTTTTGAACAATATTCATATTATACCTTTGTTAACTAGCTAGGTGTCATTGTAATCGTTCATCAATAAAAGCATTATTATTATTATTATAAAGAGGTAAATTATTCGTTCTCTCTTCGTGCACACTTGCAAGCAAATAATGGCCATAGAGGTTTAAACAGAGCATTTCTTTACATGCGTGTTTTTTAATTCGGAACAAAATATTGGATTGTTTATAATTTAGAAAATTTAAATGTGGTTTATTAACATTTGTAACATAAATGAGTGTCCTGGATTAAAAGCTTCCCATACAGCACAAGGACATCCTGAGAACATACTGGGGACAACTTTTCAGGACATATGGGATATCCTGGGAAGATCCCATTATCACCTTAAGATGTCCATAGGATATCCAAATGGGACAGTTCGGGCTTTGCTGATGACGTCCTCAGGACATCAGTACGGGTGTGTACAGGACATCGTCAGCTCTTATATGGGTTATGCCTGGGCTTTACTATGAACAACCCGAGGACATTGATTGGACTTTATATAGGACATCCCCAGTTCTTTTAGGGTTTATTGGATATTTCTAAAGACAGCAAAAAATACATATTTTTTATAAGGTCATTACTTTTAAACTGAGCCAATAAGCGAATACAAAGGAATACAAGTTTATATAATGGCAGAGGTAAAATGACTAATAAAAATGTGATACATATATGTACAACTCCATACACATATTTGTATCTATCAATTAGCGTATATCAGTTTAAAAGTAAATCTACCAAACTAATAGAGGTTATAATATATAGTCCAATGAAATAGGTCGACAAATCAAAATTTTTAGGTAAATACTTGAATTTTTGATATGTTGCTTTGAAGTATTTGAACACGATTAATGAAAGAATTTTTTTTTCAACCCAAAGAAGGGGTGAAAAAAAATATAAAGCGTTTTTTCAAAATTACTCAAAATGTGTAAAAGATAGTAAAAAAAGTTTCAAATAAAAATTGTAAAAGCATGAAATATTACATAGAAATGATCTCTTGCCTTTTTTTCATATTATGAAAATCAACAGAGTTTAGGGTGGTTAGAAGTTGTAGGGGATGATATGTACAACTTTAAAAAATCATAGCGTGCTGAAGTTATAATGAATTAAAAAAAAATTCTATTCACTCAGAAAAATATAAAGGATTACGTATCTGACAATAACATCTGCGGACAATAACCAATCACATTTTCCCCTTTTAGATAATATAATAAATACAAAGATATGACATATATAGCAGCATTATATTTACGAAATATTTAACGTAATCTTATTTGTCGAAAGAACTTAACAATGAACGTGGAAAAGACATCGACGCCCGGCGGATTTCTTAGAACTTTCAACTTGTCACAAAAAGGCGGCTAATTCAAAGCACAGTAAATGTATTAAAACCAAATTATAAATAACTGCTATTTAAATAAGATATACATTTTTAATGAATTATTTGTACTGGAGGGGATTATCAAATAGAACAAACAAATAAGTTTTTAGAAGCAATTTTACAAACCAAAAAAAAAACACTATAAATAAATTGCCTCAATAATCTATATACTTTTCATTATTTTTGTTATTGAAATCTCCTAAATAATAATACCTATAATAGGGCGACTCTAGGACTTGCCTAGGATATTCCCACAGTGGATATTTTGTTAGTCTTTTAATATCTTTGCAGGATATTACTAGGACATCCTGACGTGATTTGTCTAGGATATCCCCATTTGGGATATTATCAGGTTGTATATATTTTATTGGGATATCCTAAGGATATCCTGAGGAATGTTGTCCTCGATTGGGATGTACGGGACCAAATGAGGATATCCTAGGGATGTCATGTGCTGTGTGGGTTACTACCTACCTAAATGATTCAAAATCTCTGCATCTGTATCAATACACAGTTCGGTACGTCGAATTAAGTACATACGCACTTCGTTCAACACTAAACTATCAACTAACGTTGTCAATAAAGAAAAATAAAATAAAATCTTGGTACAAAAGCCAAAAAGGAATACAAAAAGAACGAACAAGTAAGTTGTGTCTGTACGTAATCAAGAATTTGACAATTTGAACGGTAAGTCAATAAAATAAATTTTAACTATAAATACACAATGACGCGAAATTCAAAAATAACAAAAACCACGAACGGCGGCGGGTTGGACGTGAGTACATAACGAAACACCGACAGTAACTAAAATATTGCACAAGGGAGAGTTAGAGTATAGTTTTCTTCAGATCAGATCTAGATCTAAACCTACCTCAATATTTCAGCAGTTCTCAAAAAATTTTATTGAAAAATTGCGAAATTTTTGTTTATTTTTTTTCTCCAAAACTATGAGCTTAAGACCCCATGTTATATGAGGTTTTTTTGTTTGTCTTGTCGTTCCCTACCACCAGTTTTTTTTAATGACATGAAACTAATTACACCCTGTATCTTATATAGCACTGAATAAATTGATGTAAAAGATCCACACGGTTTTTTAAAGACAGTTTCAATGGAAATGTCAAAACGCCGGGACTCACATAAAGATATTTCTAGTTAAGAGAATAATAAAAAAGAGAATTCCATCTAGTTTTACACCTTAGAAATTCTCATATATACAACTTTTTTGTACATCTCACTTTGAATGAATCGAGAACGAAAATCTGGGTGAATGCAATGATTGTTTGTAGACACAAGAGTGACAGGGGTAGTAACATGTTTCGACCCTGTCAGTCTGTCAGTCTAGCCGCGAGCAGTAGCGGGTGTTTTAAATAGACGCTCGTCATAGTAGGCTGGGATCGGGAATAGTATTGTTATATAGACAGGCCATGAGGTGTGTGTTTATACACAGAAACGTTATTATCGAGCCAATTGTAAATATATTTACAATTGATATCAACAATGCCTTTGTGGGGCGGGTGTATTGTAATAAATAGTGTCAAAATTGTGAAAAGTAATTTGTTTTTCTACTAGGCACTTTCGGTTGGGTTGTTGTTGTTATATATGTACCGGAAATTAATTCATTTTATACATATTTACATAGCACGTTCAATTGTGGTGTTGTGATTGTTGTGATGAGAATACATTTTTGCAGAAAAAAATGAAATAAAATTTTACGCGGATGCAGATTGAAAATTACATGTTCATTGCCTAAAAATAAGAGAAGAAATGTTTAAAATAGACTAAGCGTTAGATATTGTTTTGCGTCAAAATCAGGTACTGTCGTGAGCAAAAAAATATGACAATTATTTTTTTCTAATGTAAATCTATCTCTATTTGAATATGTAATTACTAGCCGAAATAAAACAGTTAGCACTTTTATTATATTACTTCCACATCCACGTAGTGGATTGGAAGTATAGTAATCGCAAAAAAATTTTCAATTTTTTTTTTCTTGAAATGGGTTTAGAATGTCATGAAACGTCGACATTTTAAATTTGAGCGAAAAGAAATTTTCTGGCTGTCTGTCGGTCTGTCCGTCTGTCTGTCTGTAACTTTTTTGTCCGCACGTTTTCTCCGGAACGGTTTAAGATATTAACCTCAAATTCTGTACACGTATACATAATAACGAGATCTGGAACTGGATTGTTTTTTGAAGATATCCGGTGAAGGGTTTTGGGTAAATAGGGGTAGATAGGGGGAAATATGTAAAGCAAGCTGGTAAGAGTACAGAAACTAGAAATTTGATGTATCTACTACAAGCCAAGGCCTCAAAATTTTTTACAATATTTTTCATCCCCCCCCCCAACCCCTCCAATTCATTATTAAAGGGGGTGATAAAATAAAATTGAGATATTCACTTGGAATTTGGTACACGTATATGTAATAATGACATCAGGAACTAGATTATATTTTGGGATTATTCTGATGAAGGGTTGGGGGTTAAATAGGGGTAAATAGGGAAAAATAAGTAAAGCAAGCTGTTAAGGGTGCAGAAGCTTGAAATTCGGTGTATGTAGTAGAAGCCAAGGCTTCAGATTTTTTAATAATATTTTTCAACCCCCCACCACCCCTACTCCTTTATTGAAGGGGTTGGTAAAATAAAGTTGAGATATTCACTTGAAATTTGATACACGTGTGTACCATAACGATATCTGGAAATAGATTATATTTTGAGATGATTCCATTGAAGGGTTGGAGGTTAAATAGGGGAAAATAAGTAAAGCAAGCTGGTAACAGTACAGAAACTTGAAATTCGGTGTATGTACTATGAGCCAAGGCCTCAGATTTTTTTATAATATTTTTCAACCCCCCAATACCCCTACTCCATTTTTAAAGAAGTTGATAAAATAAAATTGAGATATTCACTTGAAATTTGGTACACGTAAGTATTATAACGACATCTGGAACTTGATTGTATTTTGAGATGATTCCCTTGAAGGGTTGGAGTTTAAATAGGGGTAGATAGGGGAAAATAAGTAAAGCAAGCTGGTACGACTACAGAAATTTGGGACTTGTTGTATATACTAGAAGCGAAGGTCTCAGGTTTTTTATAATAGTTTCCACCCCCCACCATCACCACTCCCTTTTTAAAATAGTTGTTAAAATTAAATTCAGATTTTCACTTGAAATTTGGTACACGTATGTATTATAACGATATCTGAAACTGAATTATATTTTGACATTATTACGTTGAAGGAGTGGGGGGTAGGTAAAAGTAAATAGGGAAAAAAGTAAAGCGAGCTGGTAAGAGTACAGAAACTTAATATTCGGTGTACGTCCTAGAAGCCAAGGTCTCAGATTTTTTATTTATATTTTTCACTCGCCCACCATCCTTACTTCATTATTAAAGGGGTTGATAAAATAAAATTGAGATATTAACTTGAAATATGGTAGACGTATGTATATATTATAACGACATCTGGAACTAGATTATATTTTGAGATGATTCCGTTGAAGTGTTGGGGAATATATAGGGGAAAATAAGTAAATCAAGCTGGTAAGAGTACAGAAATTTGGGATATGGTGTATGTACTAGAAACCAAGGCCTCAGATTTCTTTCTAATATTTTTCAAACCCCGCCATCTCCGCTCCATTATTAATGGGATTGATAACATAGAATTGAGATATTCACTTGAAAGTTAGGACAATTATTGTGTATTGTAACGACATCAGATTGTGATAATTCCATTGAAGGGGTGGGAGGTGGCAGGTTGTGAATAGGGGAAAATAAGTAGGGTAAACTAGAAACGTCATTTTTATCGTATATAGTGGAAACCAACGCCTCAAACTTTTCTATAACATCTGCCCCAAATATTATTAATAATCTATGACCAATAATTTCCACGTACTAGAGTGCAAATCTAGTCAAGATGTTTCATTTAAAGTGACTTGAATGAAAAATCTGGATGTGGAAGTAGTGATTCCTTAGGCAGCGGTTTTTTTATTGTAATGCTGTAGTTATATTGCTAAACCAGAAGATGGATTGTCAATGAGACATATTGCACTGCGTTATAACATTATCAAAAATTATGTGCTTACCATTTTAAAAAAGTGGAGAATAAATGGTACGATTAGTAGAAATCCTGGATCAAGGCAACAAAGGATATCCAACTTATTAATAAACCAACTATTAATATTTTGTTATTGCACCATTTCTATTTATAACTTCTATAAGTCTGTTTGGCATGGAATTAAATAAACTTATACAATAAACATTAGTAATAATATTTTCCCATGCATTATTTACTACTTCCAGTAATTCTTGGGCATTCCTTGGTTTTACATTTCGTTTTTGGATACTTCTTACGAGTAGTCCCCATACGTCTTCCACAGGGTTAAGATCTGGACTATAACTGGGCCAGTTAAGAACATTAATGTTGTCATCTTGAAACCAGTTCGTCACGGTATGAGCAGTATGAACTGAACAATTATCTTGTTGAAATATGAATTCATTATTAGGAAATAATTGTGACACAGAAGGGAGCATAATATTGCGTAAAATCCCAATATACGTTTCACTATTAAATCGTTCCTCAATATGCCACAAAACACCAGGACCATGTGCCGACATCCAAGCCCACATGTTAACGGAAAATCTACCACTTTTGTCATTGTTGCTAGCTCCACACGTTGGGCCAAGTCTAGCAAACTTCGGCCACTGCCAACGTGTGGATGGTAAGTTTGTCTTCATTGGCAACGGATGGGCCAAGTTTGCCTGTGATAGCCTCGGTGTCGGTAATTAGTACACAAATCAAAGGAATTGTGGGCGTGCCCGAGTTAGATACCAATTCCCGTGCACAAAAAATATGTATTTTTTTTAACTTACGGAAAATTGAAAAAATATTTTTTAAAAATTAATTTAGAATGTCATAAAACGTGGAAATTTCAAATTCGAGCAAAAAAAAAATGTCTCCACACCATCCATTTTATAGTAGTATTTTTTTTTTTTGTAGTTATTTAGAATGTCATGAAATGTGAAAATTTTAAATGAGAACAAAACATTTTTTCCATTATCTACTCTATAGCAGTGGTAATTTTTTTTTTCAATTTTCAGCAATTTTTACTTTCCTCTCATACGTACCGAAGGGGAGTATTATATTCAAGAAAAATAATACCATCCGAGATTTTTTAGGATTTTCACGTTTCAGATCATGTACATTACGAAAATATACGTTTTTCAATTCCGTCAGTCTGTCTGTCTGTCTGTTGTTGCATTAACTAAAAAAACTACTAGACCTTCACGGAAAAATATACAGGGTGGACCGTCTAAAGGGAACAGATATTGAAAAAAAATATTTTCGCTGAAATTTAAAATTTGTGTGTTTTGATATTCTAATATTTTTAACATTTTTTTTTTCAAAAAGAGAATTTAAAGAAATTTTTTTAACACTATATAGACTGATTGAAAAAAACATTATTTTTGCTCAAATTTAAAATTTCCACGTTTTTTTGACAATATAAAACCTACTTTAAAAAACATTTTGAAAATTTTTTCACTACTAGAATAGATGAAAAAAAACTTTTGTGCTCAAGCGTGTTAACTATATACCAAATATTATTGCCATCTGTCATATTCTTAGTTCCACATCCACGTAGTGGAATGAAAGTATAGCAGCGATTACATTTTTTTTTCTGAAATAGGTTTAGAATGTCATAAAACGTGTAAATTTTAAATTTATGCGAAAATAATTTTTTTTTATTATCTATTCCCTTTAGGCGGTCAACCCTGTTTATTTTCCAGTGAAAGTCTAAAACCATTTCTTTGGTGGCAATAGCGTCAGCTACCAGAGCGGGGTAAGATACTTTAAAAAAGTGACTTAGATACTTTTTCGAAGATACTTTAGAAAAGTATCTAAGTTATCTTGAGTATCTAGATACTTCTTGCAAAAAGTATCTTAAGATACGAGATACATGTAAAAATATCTTAGTTACTTTTCTCAAGTATCTTAGTTACTTCCTAAAATATCTGAGATACCTGGAATTATCTTAGTTACTTTTGAGTAACTAAGATACTGCCGCAGTGGCTCTGTGTTTTTTCTTGTTTTTGTAGCATCTCTGCATTCTCTGCAGCATCAACCACAATTTTTTTCATATAATTGATGTCTAGGTACGTCAGTACTAGTTCCTTTTAACAAACCGACCCAGCGAAGTTTAAAGGCAGGGTGTGTGATTGTAGCTATAATTGCATTAGACACTTGTAAATTTAGAATATTATGGAAACGTGACATTAATGCCTCTAAACATCCGTCAAGAACTGGTCTCATATATTTCAAATCGGTCGCGCCTTTATTTTTTCAAGTTTAATCTTGAGACTAGCAATTTTACGAATGGCATAACCATAGTACGTGTGGGTTTCCCCTTGAAGGACGTCTAAGGGCATATCGCAATTGGTTTGAGATCCTCACAATACTCTTCGAGGTAATTTATTTCTGTATCTTTAAGATTTAAAGGCTTTAAGTCTAGGTTTTCATAGAGTGTGTTTAATTTGCTCTTTTCCTTTAAAAATCTGAGAAATTGAATCATAATATGAGTTCCATCTTGTAACTCCAGGATAGCTTAAATAATGTCCTAATGTTTCTTTAATTATTTCTGCAGATGG
This sequence comes from Stenurella melanura, assembly GCA_963583905.1. Lineage (NCBI taxonomy): Eukaryota > Metazoa > Arthropoda > Insecta > Coleoptera > Cerambycidae > Stenurella > Stenurella melanura. The sequence goes on along the minus strand of OY757309.1, from coordinate 224,728,237 downwards.
TATGGAACCATAGAATGCAGCCAGCCAGGCAACAAACATGTTTAAACTTGCGCTAGCTTGTATATTTCATATCAAATATCTTGCTAAAAAATATCTTACATACTTTTTGAAAGTATCTAGATACGCTAAAAGTAACTAAGATACTATGAAAGTAACTTAGATACTATAAAATCTACTGAGATACTTAAAAAGTAACTTAGATACCCTAAAAATAACTAAGATACTTAAAAAGTAACTTTAGTTATTAGTTACTTGTAAAAAATATCAAAAAAATAGATACAAGTTACTTAAAAATAAAAGTATCTAAGATAAAGTATCTAAGTTACCAAAAGTATCTAAGTTACTGAAAAGTATCTTTTATCTTAGTTATTTCCCAGCTCTGTCAGCTACCTACCAAATTTGACTGTTCTCTGTCAAGTTGCTTTTTAGTTAATGCACCAACAGACCGACAGACAGCCAGGCAAGCTGACGGAAGTGAAAAACCTATATTTTCGTAATCTACATGATCTGAAATGTGAAAATCCGAAGAAATCTCGGAGGATGATTTTTTCTCGAATACAATACTTCCCTTCGGTATATCCGAGGGAAGTAAAAATCGTAGAAAAATCTGCGAGAGGTCAAAAAAATTATTCTGTTCTATTTTTATGTACCATTGTCATCCACGTCTATCATCTTCATCATCTGGCCAGTGTTGTCACAGCCTTTCCGGCGATTTCGGTAGAATAGGTTGAAATTTTTCGGTACATTTCGTATTGATGCACGGTACAGGGAATTTCAAAAAACAAATGTCACTCACTTTATAATCACCTTTCTTTTTATTTTAGTGATACCGACTTAAGAAAAGTGTTCGACACAATTTCATAACAAATTACTGATTTGTTTTCGTAGACTAAATTGGGTAGTTGTGGCATCGCTGGTATCGGCCAAAGTCTGGATTGTATATTTGTTGACAAATGTCTCGGCAAGTGTTTTGGCAATTGTTTCGGCAACAATATGACTCAACGTGTGGAGCTAGCATTTTCGGGAGATATCCCGATACCACTGGCAATGTGCCTTTCAGAACCTGTTGGATCAATCTCAACACAGGCTAGTGCGTTTATCTCTGCCTCCTCATTTACAATAAATCATTTTCATGTTCATTATCATTTTCCCTTTTTAAATGTTCTTCCAACCATGGAAAATATCGTGCACAAGGTTGGTCACGTTCTGGATAACGTCGAACATACAATGCTGGCGTCTCTCCGGTTTTTTTCTTACTTATCCTTACTAAAAGGTAAATCAAGAATAAAACGCAAAAATTAAACGACAACTGTTGCGAGAAACTCTTAAATAATGCAGTAGTACTGTCAAAATCTAAATGAAAATCGCTAAAGAGTTCTTTTGTTTTACACAGCCCTCTTGAATCAAAATTCTGTTAGCCTTTGTGACAGTACAGGTGATCATTCAGTCGCCCATATCTTATAAACTATCAGGTTTAGACAAAAAATATCCAGAAAGGTTAGTGGAATGTAAATTTAAGGTTCCATACAGGGTGTTCCATTAAAAATATCGAGGTAATTTGAGCCTGAAAATCACTTTTCGTAGTAGGTACTTCCGGTTCAGCCGGAAATTAAATTTTTATGACTATCAAATTTTTTTTTACTCACCAAGAAACTTAAATACCTAACCGTAACAGATTTGTTCCTAAATTCATTTATTTTATATGAAAATTAATTTACGATCGATATAACAATTTCAACCTCCGTTTTCTCGAAAACTGTAAGAGACTAGTGTATGTTACATGTTTTGGACCTAGAATTTCTTGGACAATCTAAATTTAGGATAATATACAGGGCGTTCCATTAAAAATAACAAAGTTTATACCGTTTCCGGTTAAACCGGAAATGAAACTCAGATCTTGGGGCAATCAAACTGTGCACCGTATTCAACCATACAACTTCCTAAAATTTGAAATCAATATAGGTATTCCTTTATAAGAAATTTATAGGCTGGCTAGTAATATCGTAAGCGTCCGGTATATCATAACCTCGGAAAATTGTTTTAATTTTGCAAAATAAAAAAAAAATATATAAATTTTTATTTAATTTCTATACTTAGATATGTACAAAAAGCAACAGGGCAATTACAGGGCTTTTAGCCAAATATACTGGAATACTAATCTTTATGGCCCAGCATAATGGAACGTATAAATAAATCATAAATTCTTTGAATATTTTATATATTTTAACAGGCCTCGTCGAGGTTTCCATATTTTTAACATTATGTTGTTTTGAATGAGTAATATTTTCTAAGATGCGTTAAAATTCTTACGAATTCAAGAAAATTCAAATGAGCTAAGTGTGAATGTTCCTATCTATATACCTATAATCCTCATGTATAATAAATTAATTTATTAATTGATTTTAACTAAACTAGTTTCAGCTAAAACATATGTTGAAGATCGAAGCAATTGTTTATATAATATACAAAGTGATTCAGAGGAATACCACATTTTTCAGGAATTAAAGGGGTCCTCACAGTCCTTTTAAAAAATTGTATGTACTGCAATTTCGAAGCTAAATGCGAAAAGTTCCAGTGATTGGTTGCCAAAATTTGCTCAAAACTTTCTGCAGCTTTTTTGTCAAAAATTGTTTAAGAACTACATTTTTGACATATAGGAGTACATTTTTTCCCTCTTCTAATATAACATAATAATAATATCAATATATAATAAATAATAATATAATATAAGTCTTATTCAGGGACATACAGTGTATAAAGATTTTATTATTTTACGTGTACTAGATAAACATAGGCGCCGCGCGGGTATCACGGAGACCGCGGGGTTCAACTCCCGCAGCCTCCGTGATACCTACGTTCAAGTGGGGTCGGACCTTAAAATTTATAAAACAATAAATATAATTACTATTAAGGATGCAATTATTTATAGAGTTAATAATCATACAATATTTATTATATTAATAATTTATAAAAAAGTGCTTAAACTGCCGATGTCGTCATATCACAAAATATGGTAGCTGTAAAGTAAAGCATAGTTTATCTAGGGTCAATTTGAAAATCATAAAATACAAAGTAATGGTTCATAACACCAGCGATGTCATAAGCGTCGACCGGCAATTTTTAGAATCACTTTTTAATTATTGTAAATATTGTTCTACTACTTTATATTAATTGATCGGCATGATGTAAATTATTTACTTATAATAAATAATGTTAGTTTAATGAACAACTCCATAAATGATTCAATATTACCGGCAATATTAAGAATGAACCAAGAGCAGACAACGAACATGTAATGGTGAGCTAGGTAAACAATTCACCACTTTCTTTTGAGGTAAGCGCATAACATATCTGGTTAACTATATTCGTATACGGGTATCGTTTGTAATATTCACGCACAGTCTCGATGTTATTCTATAACAAACAGGCTTTGTAATTATTTATCCTGGTAGCAACGCTTTAGATTGAATTTTCAAATTGAGAATAGAAATACCATACATCAATGAATGGACTAAAAACCTACGAATGCTTTTTTATTAAGGTTATTTTATAATCTCACCAACCCTATAGTGGTTGACTCAAAATATCGTTAATACTAACATTAAAAAATTGCCCTTAAAATTTACCAGAGAAAAATATTTGCAGTGATTTGATTTTGTATATAATTTAGCTCCTAAACAAGAATTAAACAACCTGTGGTATATTCTATGGAAATATTTGCCTATTTTGTATATTGTTTGAATTTATTAACAATTTTGTTTCTAAATTAAATTGACGAAAGTGAGTTCGAACGTGTTTTCGTTATTATTAATAAACTTTTTATACACGGCACTAAACATTTCTTGTTAATTATCCTGGAAATATTTCAGATAAGAGATGCTCAGTTTATTTGTAGAATGTTGCATTAAAAAATATGGATGTAAATATATGTTAAAAAGTGAAGTTGACCTTGAAATTACCTTGAAAATGTTCGACCAAATCGAAAGAAATTAACATCATTCTGTTTCCCGCTCGAAAGTAAAAAACTATTGCCTCAAAAATGTTTCTTAAATCTATTGTTTCCGAAATATTTCCCTGTCTATATCTAAATTGACCTCTCTCTATATTAAAATGCGAAATTTGCACCTAAACCTTGAAACTCCCCTACAAATTAGAACAGTAGTCACTGTATTGCCAGGAATATTATATTTCTGTTGCAATTTCTTTTATGAGCCAAATATCGTTTGGCGCACTATATGAAGAAATGAAAAAAGAAAACCAAAACAATTTGATTTCGAAGAGATGCTATAGAAAAATCCCTTTAGCGGTTATTTCTTTCTTGGAATAGGTAGGTAACATTATTTCTGTGACAAATAAAAAATATGACAATTATTTTTTATATATCATATCTACCAAGGTAAGTTCATTTTTATAGATAAAAACCATTCTACATAAGGTTTAATAATTGACTTTAGGAAATTGGAAAAAATGGTATTAAAAATGTACTTATACATTTTTTCTTTCTATACCGCTCACGAGACTAGGTACACCACAATTGTTTTTATTTTTCAAGACAAAAATTTGGTATTAGGGTACATTATATTGGGCATAAAAATACATTTTTAGACATAACAAGACCCAAAATAGCACTTTAGGTTTATCCGGAAATACTACTAACTTTTTTATTTTAAACAGAACCATGTATATTTTTTAAACTTATCTAATCGAGGTTTGAATGATCTTTTCAACAGTTTTTTCAAAAATGAAATCGATTCAGAAATGAGCTTTAAAATGGAATTTTATATAATTACGTAATTGTCATGAAAATCATGTTTATAGTCTAGGCTGTTCAGTTGGGGGAAAAAGCCGAATATGTAAAACTGTTACAGAAGGTGGAATCGAAAAAAATTTTTTTGCATCATGTTTTATGGACCCTGAAGGTCATTCGTGACTAGATACCTACTTGCCAACGCACCCCTTCACACCCAGAACGCCAAAATTGCCCCATCGTGAAAAGTTGTCAATTTTCATGGTTCAATTAGGGCCTCTGTGTGTGAGTATAGAGATAATAATTATTATTTTTTAACTTTTGTAATATTTTTGTCGTAACTAACAACCAAAAATATTCACTATTTCCAGGAAAGAATCAAATTTTTTCGATTTTTGGCAATTTAATTAATTTATGGCGTTTTTGAAAACAAGTATTTTATAAAAAATAAATAGTCCTTGACTCACTTTTTAATGACACCCTGTACATTTTTCATATTTTTTCCGGTAGGTAGGGTTTTAAATTAACTTTCCAACACAGTTTTCTAATTTAAAATCTATCTAGGTATAAAAGAATGTGAAACTACAGTTTGAAGTTGGAAATGACATAATAGCATTTTTGTTAGTAACTAACAAAAAGCATAGAATTTTAGAAGGTCAGTTTTGATTCGATTTTAATTTTGAAAAAAACATTGTAAAGGCAATTCAAACCTCTATCAGATACTATTAGAATTAAAAAAGTTAGTAGTACCTACTTCTTGTATGAATTCTTGGGTCCAGTTATGTTACAAAATGTATTAATGTGACATATATCCTGTCCATAATTTCAAATTTTTATTTTGAAAAATAATGAAGAAAGTGAGGGTGTCTCTGATCACGTGGGCGCCCGGTATACTTATTATTACCTATTCTTTAATTAGATAGTTCAATTAATATAGATACAATAAGTGAGCATAGGTATGTATAATTTAGTAGAAGAGAAACAAATTGTATGTACCCTATTACACAGTGACAGGTTTATGACGAAATTAATGTAGGAAATATTTTATAATAACTTTTATATGATTTTTTCTAAAAATCGAAGTAGCCCATGAGAAATAAACAATAGAAAGATAAATTAAGTGGATAGCTTTAATAGAGATTGTCTTTTAAACAAACTTAATCATATTTGACTTAAAAATGTGTATAAACAATTGAAAGTAATAATAATTAGGTATTTAATAAACAAAATATCAACACATTACAACATTACACTAAAACTAAAACATGATAATACAATTATCTTACATTTTTTTAGCCTCTAAAAGGCCGCCGTTTATTTCGATGCACTTGTCGAATCGTTTTCTAATATTCTTGACGACATTCTGTAATTGTTGGCGGGTAACTTTTGCACACGCTTGTCTTATTCTTGCACACAAATCTTCTCTATTACTCGGACGTGACTTGTAAACTTTAGATTTTATTAAACTCCATAAAAAAGTCCATCGGTGTTAAGTCCGGGGATCGAGATGGCCATCCAATTAACGGGCTACCTCGACCTATCCATCGATTAGCAAAGTTAGCATTAAGCCATCTGGTAACCTGGAATTATGGAGATGGCTGCCATCTAATTGAAGGTGTAGATTTACTCTTTCTTGTATTGAAATTTCATGTAGCATATTCCAAAATTCGTTTCTTAAGAACTGTAAAAACTGCATGCTATATATTCATATTACCTTAAAAAAAGAAAGCCAATGATTGTTTCATTGAGTAGCTCACACCAACCTTTAACTTTTTGGGAATATTGTCTTTTACAATTAATGACCCACTCTGGGTTCTCTGTAGCCCAAAACCTACAATTTTGTGACGATGCCACCCCATTTGTGATAAAAGTTGTCTCATCGTTGAATAAAGTAGTTTTCAAAAAATTTCTGTTAAGATACTTTCCTTGAGCCCACAAGCAAAATTCCATCCGTGTTTCATCATCACCAGGTTCCAACATATGTAAAAACTTGGGTTTGAATGGTTTTACCTTAGGCATCGGCCAATATTTTCTCTAGGTAAATTCAAATCTAAACTAGCTACTCTTACATTGGCGTTTGGATTGTTGTTAAAATAATTTAAAACGATCTGCTCGTACCTGGGCCTTCTTTGTACATTATCCGTTCTTATAATACGCCTTGTCACAGCGCCAAACTCATTAAAAATTTTGTTTATTTTAGAAACGATACTTTTTGTGATGTTGGGCCTATTCGGGTGTCTATTATTAAATATCTCACATACCTCTCCCAAAGTGTTGTCATTATCTCCTCTTAAGGCGCACAAGTTCAATTTTTTCTACTACATTTAGAGTATCCATAATTTTAGATTCAAACTAATAAACTAATACTTCATAATATTGTTGACCAATTTTGTAATTTCAATAACAATATACTATGAGTAGGTATATATGCGAAAGTTAAAGATTTGACAGAGAACATAGGTACACCATATAGGTATGTTCTCTGGATTTGACGTCTGACTTTAAAATTTGTTTTCAATGGCACCCTATTATTATATCTGTCATTACTCAATAAAAAGACAATATTTATTAAAACTAGCCACTTAATTTATCTTTCTGTTGTTTATTTTTCATGGGCTACTTCGATTTTTCGAAAAAATCATGCAAAAGTTATTATAAAATATTAGGTACCTACATTAATTTTGTCATAAATCTGTCATTGTTTAGTATTTTTTCACGATATCTTGGATTTACCCATATGAGATGTTTCTGAATCCAGTGGTATAGTTAGATTTTATTAAAAAAAATCGCTAATCAAGTTTGTCCATCTTTGACATTGAAAGAAAATCATATCTAGTAGGTCTTGAAAATTTATCTCTAAAATTTTGTCATAAAGTGGAGCTTTCGATGGCCCATCTTTTAAAAAAAAGCCCCGTTAAAATCAGATAATAGACACATTTTTTACAGGGGTTTCCATTCAAAATGGTTCACACTGTATAAGTATTTTAGTACCTAGGTATCTACTTTGAACTCTAAAAATTAAAATACTTATAAGTAAATAATTTTTTAGTGCTTACTTTAAGTATACCTATTTAGAATTTAGTAGCTACTTTATTTGCATACCTAATCGATTTTTACAGAAAAGAGTCTGTCTAGTGTCTCTCACAGAGCAAAAAATCATCTCCATTAACGTGTAGGTACCAACACAAAATAAACCGTTTGAAAGCTTTCAAATAAAAAATGCACAGGTCCTGTTAACGCATTCTTTTGTTTCAAGGGATTATCCTAAAACATTTAAAACAAAAGGTTAGTCCTCTACATTCATCAACCAACACACACCTCTCCATGTCTCTTAAATTATTTAAAGCATATTTCTAAAAATATAGTTATAAAATTAAAGCAAAGGCGTTGCAGGAGCCGGGGGAACAAGATATCAACATTCATTTAATATTTTATTCCCTAAAAAGACCTGAAAAAAGGAAAACAATTCAAAATACACTTACAGTAAGGATAAGGTCCCACCCATGCCGCGACAATAGCCAAATGAGAAGTACTCGGTCACGCCCTTTTCAATTCAAAGAGCCAATTGAAGTGATGCAACCTTCGCCATCTTGAATAGGATATCAGAACAGCCTCACCAGCGCTCCCGCGGAAAAAACTCGAACTCATCACAGCTTTCATAAGTTTTAAGAGAATACACACATTTTAACTTGTCTCTCTCGAAAAATTCACGTGAATCGATAACAAGATCGATTAAAAAAAATCTTTTTTGGAAATAATGTGCATTATAATCTAGTCGTTTAGTGTAAACAAGTTTATGAGGATTGAGACTTTTTATAGGATCTCCTTGACTTTGTGAGTTGTTCGCAGAATTGTCAAATGATAAATACTTGACAAATGACTTTTTGGACGGTGTGTTGATTTGTGGAACGTTTTTATGAGATTTTGAGCTGTGAATGTTTTTAATTAAACTGTTTTAAATATCTGTGCAAAGTGTCGCGCCAGGAAGAATATTTTTTTGGGGCTGGTTCTCAGAAATCAGGTAAGTTATTAAATATTTGCTACTATATTTGGTCTAATGTAAAAAGTAGGAACTTATTATGCCTACTACCTTTCAACGAGGACAACTATTTAGCGCCGTGGATATTAAACAAGACAAAAATAGTCTTATAAACATATCTACCTGTCAAAAATAAAAACCAATTAACTAGGTAGGTATATTCTTAGATATTATGTAGTATTTATTTTACAACACTGACTACTTTCCAGCCCATACGTGTGGGAATTACAATATTTTCGAATGAAAGTAACTATCACAACAGATTTAAATCTCCCGTATTCTTTAGTTTTCTTTTAATTCGAATGGTTAGGTAGGTACTATAATAAGAAAATACTCCCAAGGCCTAAAACTTATTTCATATGTACCTGCTCATAAAATTCGTTGCCTTTAAAATATTCATATACCTAGGTAGGTACCTTACCTATAAATAAATAAATCAAAGAAATTCTCTCTTCTCATTAAAAATGATTATTACTTATTTATTACATAAAATGGAAGATAAAGAATTGAAAAACTAAAGCTCGTTAATTTTAATGGATGTAGTTATCCACAAACTGATAAAAAAGCCGTTGGAAATATTTTTATCGGTTAATTTACAGGTTATATGTAGATTCCGGTTATACAGTGTGAATTAAAAGGCTTTAAATGGAATCTAAGTCAATCTTGACAACTTAATTGGTTTATTTTTATTATCTTGCAATTAAATATTTTTATTATTAACTCAAATTAGAAATTACTTATGATGAATAGGTACCTATATGATATACCTACCTTCTATAGGTATCTATCTAATTCAAGAAATATTAAACAAATCTGATAGGTATGACATCTGGACGATTAATTCCACTTTTTTGAGGATTTCGAATTCAATTAAACAATCATATGACTTAGGTGTATGGTGTATGTTCTACGATTTCCGCTTAGTAGCTTGTTATGCATAGTATTACAAGCGTCTAAGGTATTTTTCTCTCATCGTCCCCATACATTTAAATTTACCATTTAGGCTTAAAGTGTAATGCTGTCTTACAACGTTTTTTATGGGTTTTAATAATCTAATTAAAACTGTGATTAATTATATCAACAAAATGAATGAAAACATTACATGTAATTATAATTCCCTACTTACTACTATACATATACATTTGTTTAAAAACAAAGGAATAAACGGATTAGCGATTGAAGATAAACATAACTGAATTCTAACTATTAAAAATAATATTGCGAATGAATTTGTAAAAGTTTAAATGACGCATGACGGTTGAGTACTTTAAGAAAAAATAGGAGTGAGGGAATAAAAAAGTGAACACCCTTTGTTTCTAATTTGATTATCAATTAAAATATAGGGCAGTGCAAAATTAACTGGGACACCCATTGATTCAATTGATTATAATCATATACCCACTCTAACATGTCTTACAACGTTTTTTATGGGTTTTAATAATCTAATTAAAACTGTGGTTAATTATATCAACAAAATGAATGAAAACATTACATGTAATTCCCTACTTACTACTATACATATACCTACATTTGTTTAAAAACAAAGGAATAAACGGATTAGCGATTGAAGATAAACATAATTGAATTCTAACTATTAAAAATAATATTGCGAATGAATTTGTTAAAGCTTAAATGACGGTTGGGTACTTTAGGAAAAAACCGCAGTGAGGGAATAAACAAGTGAAAACACTTTGTTTCTAATTTGATTATCAATTAAAATATAGGGCAGTGCAAAATTAACTGGGACACCCTTTGATTCAAATTGAATTGAATCATATACCTACCCACTCTAATATTACTATTACTTTTACTTCCACATCCACGTAGTGGATTGGAAGTATAGTAATCGCAAAAAAAAATTCAAAAATTTTTATTCGTGAAATAGGTTTACTAGTCAGTAGCGTAGCAATGTCCCCCATTGGGCAAAAGCGCGATCCCTTCGTTATAAACAATTTATAATTATAAATCAATTCTTTATCCCGTCCCCAACACGCCCAACGATTATTTTTTTTGTCAACAAAAATAATAAGCAGAAATAAAAGAATTTAAAAAAAAATTTGTATGTGAAGCGATCTCGGAAGCGATATTTGAGAGAAAATCCGGATTTGTTAGGAATAGTAAGATTAAAGATACAAATTGTTTCACTTAAAGAAAAAATATGTATTCATATTTTGTGACACAAGAAATAACAAAAATTGGTTTTATTATTGTCATAAATAATAAATAGTCTATTATCATAGACAATAGTCTATTATCAACGACCGCTTGCGTCGATGTCTTGCCAAGTTTTAATACGCTTTCTCTTGAAATAATAAGCAAACGGGATCACCAAATGCCTTGTTGGCATTTCTGAAAATTGATTTTTCTCCAGTAATCCACAATTCAAGATGGCGACTAGGCGGATTTCTCAAAAAAATCATAACTTTGGTATTATTTGACCAATTTTCAATTTCAAAAAAATAAAATGCTAACAAAAAAATATTGGAGTTAAAAATATTTAATACCTAATGGAATATTCCCAAAAAAACAAAAATTTTTATTTTTTGATTTTTTATCTTGAAAACAACAGGCCATATGGAACAAAATTTCAAATAAAAAATATGCAGAATTTTATGCTGAATCCAGCGATATACAAATTAATAGGTATTCTTTAAAAAATAACTCATTTCAGTTGGTATAGGCATACCTATACGTTTTTTCTTGAATAACGCGTGTTACGATCTGTTATTATTTACACTGCACTTTTTATATAATTGTTGCACATTCTATAGAATACTCGTCACATCTTTATCGTAAATAATATTAGTTCTAGACATTTAATCTAATTACAAAATGTTAAAAATAAGTATATTAAAATTTAAACAATTAATAATTTTTTTATTTATTGAACGATTTTGTTAAAAAAATAATAGGGTTCTTCCTCTAGCTAACACTAACTTCCTGTTCAATTTTTAGTACAATCGGACTTTTCGTTCTTAAGTTATTGTGCTTACAGGAAACTGATGGACAGGCAGACATACGCACGGACGGACGGACATTTTGAAAGTTGTTCAGAATGTTTAAAAGTGAATTATTTATTATTTGTTTGCTTATAGTAATGAAACATATTCTTTATAGGATTTTGCAAACAGTGGAAAAAAAACTATCTACCTATAAGAACTAAAAGAAAAACTACATGTAAAAATATTAATGAAAATCTTTGCATTTTTTCTATAACCTGACTTCTGGTTATGCTAGCAAATTAAAATCCTAAAATAAATTTGTCCAATGGGAATGTCAAATAAGAAATTTAATTAATAGTAGGTACATGTTTTGTGTGTCAAAAACCCGTTGTAAAAAGTCATACAAGGACATGCTAGCAACTAAAGACTGGTTGTCTAAGATTTAATCTTAGACCACGAGTCTTTTGTTGCTAACATGTGGGACAGGAAAGGAAGGCTCGCTAAAAAACAGCAGAAGATGGCAACAATACTCTGACGCATCTTATCGTCTCTTAAATGGATCATTAATAAAACATGTTTCTTTTAATAAAGATTTTTTATCCAACATAAAAACTAAAAAGAAGCTCATGAATACCTCGCCAAGAAAGTTCGGAATGGGCTTGTTCCATGATATTCTTTTTATATGGTTTTTATACTTTTTCATATAGTACTCGATATTCTGATCATACACTTAAAATTTCGTATTATTAACTTTTTCCGTTCTCGAGATATAAGGAGTTGAAATTGGTAATAGTTGCAAAAACCGAGCGCTCATATTTGACGTCACTATGCGTAAGTGACATAAGAAAAATGGCTTTCTGGGACCTTTCAAATTTAACCTGAAAAGTCGAAAAACATGGAATTTTTAAACGCTGGTAACTAAATAAATACGTCGAGTGAAAGTTCGTTCTATGTCTCTAAGGAAAGGAGAAGGTCGGCGATCAATTCTAATCATAAATTGCATGGTCAATATCGAAAATTCGTCCCGGCAGCAGCTGTAGAAAATTGTAATTATTTGACATTTCACCAAATTGTACTTCCCTACTGTCAAGTAGTAAACAAAACAAACAATACTTTGAAAACACTTATAATTATAACAAGTAATGAGCATCAAGTCTATTGTGATCGTCAAGTGTATGCGTATAGTGACGTAGCGCCTGGCCACGCCCCATTTTCGCGAGATGGAGATTTGTAATAGTTTTTAAGATACTAAACGTGCGAATAAGATACTGATTTTTTGCAGATCCATTAATTTATACTTTCACTTTCGATTTATGAAATAAAAAAAAAATCTGAACAAGCCCGTTGAGAAAGATTTAGGTATGTTGTAACTTCATATATCCCGCTGATAAACGTAGAGACAATAATCATAAAGAATCTGATACTATTCTAATACGTCGTGTAACTCAACAATATGGGAAAGGCATACACATTTCTGTGCACAGTCCGTATACAGATGTGTTTGTGCTTGTGGTTACTTTTTATGAGCAATTACCAAAGAAAGTCTTAATGGTACCTAACCAGTCGTGGAAAAACTGAAAAAAAAAATGGATATTGGAAAAGTCGTCAAATCATTAAGTATCGGACACAGAGGCATCATAAATTTTTTCCATGCCGTTGCTGGGACAAATGTCACCGGCAGATTCTCAAGAATTAGCAAGGAATTTTGCACTAAAGAATTTTTGAATCTGTAGGAATCATCAGCAATACTGAAATCGCTTGCATTGTTGGAAACTCCGAACACAATTACCATATAACTTGAAGAAAATTTCCACGAATTAGTACGTTTGCTCTATAAAAATGAATTAATAAAGAAGGTGTTTCCCACCAAAAATCAATAAGGAGATACCTACCACCCACAGCTGATGGATTTGGGGTTGATTGTTATTTTATTTTAGGGTCCATTATATTGCAACAGTATGGAGATATCCGAATGAAAATATCCGAAATTTGCCAGGTGCTAGTCTCTGTGGGTGGAGAAAAAAATCACGAATATTTATAACCAGTCTCCATGCTTAACCCACACCCCTCAAGAGCTTTAAAACAAAGCTTGTCAAATCTAGCTGCAAGAAGGCGAACAATGGATACGTTCCTGAAAAAAAAATGAACAATTTGCACAGAAGCATGTCGGTGTTCTGCAGGAAACTTCTTTTGTGCAAATACCCCAGATTCAGTAACGTGATCGATCATAGAAGAATATGAAGATAAATCAGGCAAATTGGGGTATTTTTACTTTAACATATTGCGAATAACCAAAAATATTTTTTAGAAGATGATGACATGCAGATAACTTAAGAATTATTTTAAGTCGAAGACAATTAAAAATGCAATTTAGGTCGCTAGATTATATAAGATCATGTCAAACTATTACTTTATGATGTGATATTAATAATAAAAACATTTATTTAATCCGCCGTTTTCAAAAAGCTGTAATTCTTTGCCACCAAAAAATTCAAAACATTTCTGACATGGCCTGAATGCAATTTTTAACTTAGAGAAGCTATATTATCGTATAAGTATCCCATTAATTAACTGTATGCCCGACCGAACTCACCTTGCGCACCGCAATATTCTTCCACAATACCTGTAGCGTGCCACGATTTTTAAATTTTAGAGCATTATTGTTTAACCAATACTCAATAAACTATATATCGTTGCATTCAGCATTAAATTCTACACATTTTTTGTTTAAACCGTTTTTCCATATAACTTATTGTTTTTCAAATTAAAAATATATAAAGAAGTTAGAAAACCAAAATTTTACTTTTTTGCAACATTTTTAGTTAAATATTAAATATTCTTAGATCTTGTATTTTTTATAGTAAAACATATACTTGTGGAAGTATTTCCTTTTTTAGAAATAAAAGATCGGACAACTACGACGGGGGATACGATTTTCAAATAGCCCTATCCGCCATTTTGATTTGTATATTACTGGAGAAAAATCCATTTTCAGAAATGCCAACAAATCATTCGGTGATCCAGTAGACCTAAATAATCGGAAAATAAAGAGTTTTCAAACTTGGCAGGACATCGACGCGAGCGGACCCTATGATACTAGACTAAAAGGAATAAACACAAATATTGATAACATAATTATTAAAGAGTAACGACACTGGAGTGATTTTTTTTATCTAAGAAAGAATTTATTATTTATTCGGAGGGATTATAACTATGATACGATTTACTCTGATTTGTTCTGTTTTGAATTTTCATTTTAATATTATCTGAAAGTCCAGTTATGTACGGCAGTCTGAGCTGGGCCAGGCGCATGTTGGTAAGTTACAGACACAATTAGCTATGTAACTTCGCCCAAAATCTCAACAAATTGATGGGTCCTTGCTCATTATGCCGATAATCGCATCAACTTCCATAGGTGAAAACGGTTTTTGATTTTTGAAAAAAATTGCGAGGCTACACCCGAAAAACGATTTTGCATTTTTTTCAAATCGAGATTTTTGCACGAAAAAAAGTCTGTAAAGGTAGTTACACAGAACTTCCCTCTTTGTGCATGGCGATTACTCTAAAAAATTAATAATTACGAAATGACATTGAAAATAATAATCGGAATATAGTTATCACTATTATTACAAAGAAAACCTGATAAGTTTTGGTCTAAAAAATATACAGGGCGCTCATCCAACAGCAAAAGTTCAATACTAAATAACAGGTGCCACATATGGAAGGCTTGCGCAAATACCTTTACAAATGTCCACCATGACTGAATTATTTCTTGGGATGACCACCCTGTACATTTTTCAATAAAAGTATAATAGGCATATGCCAAATATTATTGCCATCTGTCACATTTTAAATTCCACATTCACGTAGTGGAGTGGAAGTATAGTCGTGGTTAAAAAATTTCATTTTTTTTTAAATTTTTCAAATTTTTTTTCCGCTGAAATATTAGAATGTCATGAAACGTGCAAATTTTAAATTCGAGCAAAGAGGAAAGTTTCCTTGTATTCTATAGTAGTGATATTCTTTTTTTTTTTTTAAATAGTTTTAGAATGCCATGAAACGTGAACATTGTAAATTTGAGCAAAGATAAAAAAAACTCCATCTATTTTAGTGGTAAAACATTTTTCAAAAATGTTGGTGAAGAAAATTTTCAAAATGTTTTTTTCTGAAATAGGTTTAGAATGTCATGAAACGTGAAAATTTTTAATTTCAGCAAACAAAATTTTTCCAACTATTCTGGTGATAAATTTTTTGTCCAAAATGGTAAAATGTTGCAAATTTTTTTCCGAAATAGGTTTGGAATGTCATGAAACGTGGAAATTTTAAATTTGAGCAAAAACAAAATTTTTCATTTATTCTATAGTAAGTAGTGATAAATAGATGAAAAAAATGTCAACAAAATTTTTAAATATTTCAAAAAAATTTTTGAAATTTCATTTTTTTTTTTCAATTTGTTTGAATAGGTTTAGAATGCCATGGAAACGTGGACATTTTAACTTTCAACCACGAAAATAATTTTCCATCTAGGTAGGTACTTACTTTAGTGGTAAAAATTTTTTCAAAAATGTTGGTAAAGAAAATGTTCAACTGTTTTTTTTCTGAAATAGGTTTAGAATGTCATGAAACGTGAAAATTTTAAATTTCAGCAAACGAAATTTTTTCCAACTATTCTAGTGATAAATTTTTTTTCCAAAATGGTAAAATGTTGCAAATTTTTTTCCGAAATAGTTTTGGAATGTCATCAAACGTGAAAACAAATTTTTCGTCTATTCTATAGTAAGTATTGATAAATTTTCAACAAAATTTTCAAATATTTCAAAATTTTTTTGAATATTTCAATTTTTTTTTCAAAATTTGTTTGAATAGGTTTAGAATGTCAAGGAAACGTGGAAATTTTAAATTTGAACAAAGAAAAAAATTTTCCATATACTTTAGTGGTAGAATTTTTTCAAAAATGTTAAAAAAAATTTCTAAAATTTTTAAAAAAAATAGGTTTAGAACGCTATCAAACGTGGAAATTTTAAATTTGAACAAAGAAACAATTTTTTTTCCACTTATTTTAGTGGTAGAAAATGTTATAATTTTTTTTCTGAAATAGGTTTAGCGTGTCTTGAAACGTGGAAATTTTAAATTTGAGTAAAAAAATTTTTGTTCATTATTTATTCCCTTTAGACGGTCCACCCTGTATATTTTCCAATGAAAGTTTAACCATTTCTTCGCTGACAGTAGCGTCAACTATCTGCCAAATTTGAGTGCTCTCCGTCAAGTAGCTTTTTTAGTTAATGCACCAACAGACAGACAGACAGACAGACAGACAGACAGACAGACAGAGACAGACAGACAGACTGACGGAATTGAAAAACCTATATTACCGTAATCTACGTGATCTGAAACGTCAAAATCCGAAAAAATCTCGGAGGGTGATTTTTTCTCAAATACAATACTTCCCTTCGATATGCGAGGGAAGTAAAAAGGTTATATTTAAGTATATTTTTTTGGACATGGAGGGACTTTTCGCTCTCTTTAAATTGAAAAAATATCTGGCAATAGGATGATCAGGACAGGCGAGTTAGAGCTGATAACGCTCTTGCCTCTGTGGAAGGGGAACAAAAAGGGTTATCGACTTCGGATTAGGCTTATTTTCAAATTCAACTCTATTCAAATGTGTTAAAAGAGAGATAAAATCAAAGAATATTTTCGGGCTGAAACGGCGAGTTATACAGGGTGTTCCCTAATAATATACTAATATTTTAGGGTGTGAATTCCTTAGGTTATTTCTTGAAGATAAGTTCAGACGAACATATGTCCACTTAGCTCCGAAAATGTTTACCGTCTCCCTCTCTCCCTCCCGCCCTAATTCCCCTACCAACTTCCCACCTTGATCAGATTTAAGCTTTACACTTTCCCTACATCCACCAAAAATATCAGGTCCCTATCATCCTTTTTTCCTGGATACTCATCGACCTAACACTTGAAACTACAGGCAAAAAACCTTTTCTTCAATTGCCGATTACTGGAGACCTAATTAATATTTTTGGACAAACCGGCTCATATCAAATTTTCTTTAACTTTCAATCGGATTCTTTCTTCGTAGAGGGATTATTTTCCGAGTTATCGCCGAAAAAGTAGTTTTTGCAAACTTTGTCTGCAAATATCTCCCCCCCTCGAGTATCAGACTTGAAATTTTCAGAGAATGATTTGACGCATACTTAAAAATAGCCCTACCATCTATTCAGATTTAAAATTTAGGTGTAACCTCGATTAATTATAGTAAATGAATTGATAGCTAAAGTAGTGGACATTTTAGTTCTAAACTTAAATCGTTACTAAACAAATTATAATGCGCAAAGTAAACTGCTGTATTAATACCGTTTAAAAATTTTTGCAAATAAAGATACAATAGGTCGGTAAGTAGCAGGGCCTTCAATGTTACCTTGTTTATGAATGGGAATGACTGATACTTTAAGAATTCTAGGAAATACTTTACGTCGATCGATTTATGCGATGATCATTTTCAATGAACGAGTATATGTAAACATACATGTAGGTAACGTGTTTGCTGTCGATTTTGATTATATTTACATTTTTTAAAATATATCATAAGACTAACCTTTGATAGATACGTCCATTTATCAAACATATTATAGTTATGCCAGTTACATTTTTGCATATATAACTGTATTTGCGCCATTATTTTGTAACATACATATGTATTTTGATGCAAAGAACAGTATAAATGGTTTAACTCAAATTGACTAAAATTGCAGGTACACTAACACGGCAGTGTATATATTTGTCACATTGTTATTTATTGTCTTTATATTTTGGAATAGTTCTAAAAGCTTAATCCAGCTCATATGTTTATGATATTACAGTTAATATTATCTCAATGCATTCATAGACATTTATTATCATTAGTAATAAATATTTTCCCTGTTAGTACAGTAGATATAGGTTTTTGGGTGGAACTAATTTCCACAAGGGCGGGGATTGTATTTATTAGTTCGTTGTTGGTATCTTTTTGATATATCAAAAGTCTAGAAAATCCTAAGTGTTCTATTTTTTGCATATATCTTCTGTATATAGGAAACTTGAATTTCCGTCATCAGAAATAGCCACCCTATACTCTCAGCCACTAGCATGTTAAATTTTTGTTGTGATTTTCTTTGGAACCCGTAACAAGCATCAACGAAGTTGAGAGACATATCGGGGACGATACAAAATTTCTACCATACCATTACGCATAGTAAATTGATAAATCTTGTCAAATAGCAATACTCTGGCTTACACGAGAATAGGATGCCCCATTAAGAAAACTGCGATAGTCTTTTTAGACATAGAAGGAGTTCTAAGCAACACTTGACGCTCTAAGTAGGTATTTAAAATAGTGAGAAAAAGGGGATAGGAAAATTAATAACGAGATTAGATTCTCTAGGCACTCCAGAAGCATTCAATCCATGCTAAGGCTCCCTCAGAGAAGGTATTCATAATCAGATAAAACTCACAGAGGGTGGTCTATCGCCCTTTTTGGTGTCTGGTGACAGATGAACTCCTTGCACAATTGGAACAGTGAGGAGTACATTCGCAGTGATTTGAATGGGATGGGAACAAGATCGACATACAGAGGGCAGACAGTTGTTAGTTCACAGACGACTCCATAATCCTGAAGGAACTGAAGCTGGATATACAGTTGCAACCAAAGGTAAGAATAACCTCGAGCCTGGGCGGCAAAACGACTATTTCTTTGGCATAAGTCTATCCCATTGAACCATATGCGTCGAAACTGGAGCAAATGCATCCTAGACACACATAAATAAAACATATTTTTATAACCAAGCAGTTTTGTAACTCTAAGAAGATTTGGATCTGTCAGATGATTCTAACCCGATTGGGCAGAAATAATAAATTAATTCGCATAGAAGGCAGTGAAATAGTTAGCTCTTTGATTAGACAAGGTGCGGCATCGAAATTTATAGGACCAGAACTAGCACTTGGCATATCCTCAAGTTCTGCCAAGACATTTATCTTAACCTGAGTTGAGAGAAAACTACTACACTGCTCCAGTACTGGTGGAAACTACCATTAAAAATAAGAACCTAAATGTTATTAGAGTTAAACATGTAACACTTAAGAATTCTAATTGGTCTATATACTGGGCACTGCAAGCTAAACTATCACCTACACAAAACGGGAATAGCGCAAAACGTTGTCTAGAGGACAACCGAATGGCAGATAATATTCTATGTATCTGTCTCGCTGCTGATTCAGATTGTCACTATTTGGCGAAGGACAACTGATGCCAGAGGACCTGAAGGATTTCTCATCTAATAAGAATGCCGGTTTTATCTAAAAGCTGAATTTGTTGGATTAAATATAATTGAGAGTAAGCCACAATAGAAGACCTATGATCACAGGGAAGGTTCTGACTATAAGCTCATTCACACATCAACCTGAGC
This sequence comes from Stenurella melanura, assembly GCA_963583905.1. Taxonomy (NCBI): domain Eukaryota; kingdom Metazoa; phylum Arthropoda; class Insecta; order Coleoptera; family Cerambycidae; genus Stenurella; species Stenurella melanura. Next base: position 224,708,053 of record OY757309.1, on the reverse strand, counting down.
TAAGCTAACTATGTACGCAAGTATTTACATATGACGCACCTCCCTACCATACGAACACTTGAAAGCGCTACATTGGAAATGGTGCAGAGAGCCTTTACGGTAGAAAAATGGTATACCCTAGAAGGACTATCTCTGTCCAGGAAATACCACACTGTTTGCACTTTTGCGAAAAAAGGAAACTCCAGAAACTGAAGAAATTATATCTTCGATGAAAGAGATTGTAGTCTATTTACTTCTCCAAAAATGTATGCCGAAATTTGCACCATCCTAACAAGATGCATTTTTGAGTGTCTACAATTTTCAGTTGTTTTAAACGTGTGGTTAAATACCACACGATCCTTGAACTTTTAAATGCGAAATGATAATAATTGCCAACTTTTATAAGTATGTCTAAATTGAATGAAGCAAACATGCTTGCTGTATTTGACAATTTAGAATTTTAGGAAGATGCAGAGCAGGTTATACTAAGGTATTATAAGACAAATGAAAGTGTGTGGTATAATGGGTTCAGTAAAGATGTAGTAATAAATTTAATAGACAAAATTTCTCAGATCTCTTTCTGTCAACACATACATTTATCTCCTGTTGGCTGCTATATTTATTTGCCTTCTCCATTAGAACACGCTCGGTGTAATTGTAACCTGTATTAGAACAGGAAAGAAAAACAACCTTTATTTTCTACCTTGGTTCTATTAATTTGAACTTTTGAAAGTTCGAAAATTACCATACAACACCGTATGATTTGTATCTACCTACGGAAACACTATATCGGTGGCAATCCTTAACGGATATATTTGAATTTTTTTTTAAATCGCTTTGTCTACTTACAGACTAGAACGAGTCCTTTAATTATTGTAAATAACACAGGCCCAGAAAAAAAGTGATCTGTACCCGGGACCCGACATAGTAATCCCTGTGTATTTCGACGTGCTGAATCCGAATCTGATGTTCGTTTATCTCCATCGCCAACCAATTTTTTTGTAAATCGCGAAAATAGCCTAAGCAACCTGACTTCTTTAGGTTATTTTCGAGATTTACAAAGAATTGGTGGGTGATGGAGCTAAACGGATATCGGATTCATGTTCAGCACGTCGAAATACATAGGGATTACTGTCTTGTCCCACAGTTCCTTGTACGGTCACCGGTTTAGTTGCCGGCAAAAAAAAAAGAATAAAAACAAATTAAAATGGGTGACCGAGACTCTCGTCGGAAACCTCAGTCCATGTCATGAGCTGTAAAAGTCTTGACTGGACTAAGGCGGCTTGGCGAGAAAAAGAAACTAATGGCTGATAATTTTACCAAGGATCAACAGACTCGAAGTCTAGTAAGGACCATGTCTGGATAAGGAGCCCTAAGGTACAAAAAAGGAGTACTACAATACTACTAGTGTAACTATTTAACATCGTCACGAGTTTTGCCGGATCATTTCGCTCGTTCTCAGTATTTATCGAATAGATAATTTAGAATGAATTAAAAAAAAACAGTTATTCTTTCGTTTAACTTGTTCTAACTCAAAATTAAACAATGAACTGTTCCCAAGTTTTCACCGTGTTATCACTGTATATTTGTTTAAAAAATATGTTAATATGACAGTTAAATTTTAAAAAAGAGTAGAAAACAGGATTCTTTTTCTAAGGCTATGTCGATAAAATATTAGAATTTGCAGGGATAAATAGAGTAAGGGGTACATTTTTCTTGTTAGAAATGGATACCAAGTATATTGAGAAAATATAAAGATAAAGGATGGAGGCAACTTTCATTTGAAACTTTTTTTAAGGTTAGCAGTTTCCAAGAAATTGCATGCGAAATAAGGAACGCCCCCGTGGATCAAACGACGCACAGTGGGGTATTTGGCCAATCTATCCGGCCAAAATTATTTGAGCTTTCAAATGAGGTCATATTGGACAGATAATTTTATTAGTGTGTTGCTTTAGTCATTATGAGCCCATTTTGACGAAAATACGTAACTTTTTCTGAAATACCTTACAACAATATATACAGACTGTCTATTTTACGAGGGCCACACCAAATATCTCGCTTAATATCTATTGTAAAAGAATACAGTTTTAGAAACAGTTATCCCATTTTTTGTGAGCTATATTTCAGTAAAAAGAAATTTGAAATCCATAGCCTACTTTATGAGATATATTACAAAAACCTGAAAAATAGGAAAACCACAAACGGTTATAGCTTCCTTATTTGAGGAGATACGAAAAAAGTTAAAGGAATGAAAGTTGACGGCAAAGACAATAAGAATAATAACGTGTAACAAAAAAATCGAAAAATGCAGTTGGCTTTGACATACGCTATTGTGCAAAAATGAAAAATACATATCTCAAAGTAGACCATGACGCCATTAATTCCGTTATTTTTTTCTCATTCCAACGATATAAAACATGTCACAGAAATTTTAACCGATAGTGTCAATATTTAATATTTTACGAATACCACAATTCATATAATTGAATCGTAACAATCAGCTGTGCCATAATTAGTGAAAAACAATGTATACAGTTATTAATAAATTTGACAGATTGTCACTGTTGTATGTTGTATGTTGCGTTGTCGAGTTCTAAGACAAATTTTATATCAGTAATTATGGTGTACACCAATAATAACAAATTCGATATGATTAGCATTTATTGTCAGTGCAATTTTGACGCTGAGATGGCAGTCACGGTTTACGGAGATAGATTTCCAGATACTCCGCAGCCAAATCGAACTATGTTTAGGAAGTTAGTTCAAAATCTAAAAACGCACGGTTCATTTTCAAAAAAAGTAGTAAGGCGAGCGCATGTTGCGGATAATGTAAGAAAAGTGAATAGAGTAATGAATTATGTTAACCAAAATGAGGAAACCTCTTTGAGACAAATTCAGAGAAACTGTCGCATAAAAAAAGACAGTGCAAGAAAAATATTGAAAAAAAACGGATTTCGATGCTACAAAATGAGGAAAGTTCAACATTTAAATGAGGGAAATAAGCCAAGGAGAGTAAGATTTTGTAGATGGTTATTAAATAAGAAAAGGAATGACGCGCTGATATGTAGCAAAATTCTTTGGTCGGACGAATCAAATTTTTCTAATAATGGATTTTTCAATAGAAATATGCATTATAAGTGGACACGAGAAAATACACATTGGTGCAGAGAGACTGCTTTCCAAGAAAGATTTTCTACGAATGTTTGGTTGGGTCTTTTAGGGACTAAAGTAATTGGACCTCATTTTTATGATGGCAAATTAACCGCTCGTAGATACCTTAATTTCCTGCAAAACGAATTTCAAGATTTTCTTTATGAATTAACAGTGTAAATATTGTATTAAGTTTAATATCAATTCTTGCGACTAAGTCATTTTTTTCATTACTGATTTTATCTCCGAAAAAACGAGACAGCCATTTTATTTTCATCATAACTCCCTTAAGTTTTAATGCTAGAGATCTTTACTAAAGCTCATATTAAAGGTTTTTTCAAGTACTTTAAAAAAGCTTTGATCCGTAGAAAGATTAAATTATTCATATTTTCAACAAGATGGGGCTCCACCTCACACTGCTGTAATATGTACAAATTATTTAAATCAAGTTATGCCAGATAACTGGATAGGCCCATTCTATGGCCAGCTCGATCACCAGATATTACTCCCTTGGATTTTTTCGTCTGGGGTTACATTAAAGATAAGGTATTTCAAACTGCCCCTGAAAATATTGAGGACATCAAAACCAGAATTCGAAACGCATGTGAGGCAATTACTCCTGAAATGCTCCAAAATGTAATGCGTGACGTGTCTCGTAGAGCACGTTTATGTGTCAGAATGCATGGTGCACAATTTGAGCATTTGTAGTTAGAAAAATAAATACACACAATTTCTTTTCAATATAGTAGTAGGTAGTACTGTTATACATAGTTTTTCGTTTTTTTCTTTGGATGTTCGTTTTGTACTTGTATTTTTATTTATGAGATATTTATTGGTTTGTATTAAACTGTAATAAATAATTACGGAATTATAATTATTATAAAGTGAATTTTTACTATTATGGCACAGCTGATTGTTACGATTCAATTATATGAATTGTGGTATTCGTAAAATATTAAATATTGACACTATCGGTTAAAATTTCTGTGACATGTTTTATATCGTTGGAATGAGAAAAAATAACGGAATTAATGGCGTCATGGCCTACTTTGAGATATGTATTTTTCATTTTTGCACAATAGCGTATATCAAAGCCAACTGCATTTTTCGATTTTTTTGTTACACGTTATTATTCTTATTGTCTTTGCCGTCAACTTTCATTCCTTTAACTTTTTTCGTATCTCCTCAAATTAGGAAGCTATAACCGTTTGTGGTTTTCCTATTTTTCAGGTTTTTGTAATATATCTCATAAAGTAGGCTATGGATTTCAAATTTCTTTTTACTGAAATATAGCTCACAAAAAATGGGATAACTGTTTCTAAAATTTTATTCTTCTACAATAGATATTAAGCGAGATATTTGGTGTGGCCCTCGTAAAATAGACAGTCTGTATATCAAAATAATGACTTGATAACGATGCATATAATTATTAATGTGAAGAAATGTCTTCTTCATCTGAGGGGGTATTTTCTTCGTCCGAAATTATGTTTTTGTCCGAGATCATATTTTCCTGGCCTGACTGTGGTTCTTCTTGTTCGCCTTATCTTGAAAATGCACTTGAACTTGGCGGCATGTCTAATTCAAGCAACATATCCAAAGTTTCCTTTAAAAAAGAATCCGATCTTTTTCTGGGAATTTCTCTCATTCCATTCCATTCGGAAGTGAGGAGTAACCTATTAAGAACGTCTGGTTGCAAGTAGTCCTTGAACACTTTCTCGCAAGGTTTTGTCGATAAAGCCGAAAATATTTGTTTCTAGTCTTTGCTCATTCTTCCCACAGTAGACCAATAGGCAGCATAGCATGCTCCACAACGACGGATCCATGGACTAAAATCATCTAGTATTAAACCCCGACTTTAGTCGTGAAAATCTCTTCCTAACATCCTTTTTATCGTCTTCGTTAAAGTCGTGTCTATTAATGATGTAATCCTCAACAAAATCTGTTTTTTCATTAATATTCATTTGATTTTATCGTTACACCATATTAAATATTTCTCATTTAGTGAATATTTTACATCCTGATGACTCTGAAAAGAAAAAAAATCGGTCGTATTAACAAAATACAGTAACTAAACATAACGTAGTTAGTTTAGAGTCTAATACATAAAAAAACTGCAAAAACTTGCAAACTTTTTTAGCATGCATTGAAAGCTGAAGCCCTTGACTATTCATTTATGAAAAAAACGTTGCAGGATTCCTCGAGAAGCATAACAAAAGCCATTTTGAATTTCAAAAATTGCTTTAAAAATATCTCAAAAATTTCTTTCCTTAAATATCACTATGACTGGAAAACAAAGCTTATGTGCAACAAAAATAGTGTAAATATATCTAATATATCTTTACTTACCCCCTTAAGATGTTCCATGGTTCCAGGAATACGTAACTTTTTTGAATATATATAAATCACTTTTTAGATAACGCACTTTTCATTTACACATACATCACATACATCAACAATGTGCACTCCAAGTGAACACCAAGTTCAAAGTAGTACTATGACACTACTGCTGCCTCTATATCACATAACGTGGTAGTTTCATGTCTCCACTATTCAACTTTAAGCAGTAGTAGTTTCTTGAAATTGACTTTGACCGGCCAGATTAGGCAAATACCCGATTGTGCGACGCAGGGAATGGTATAATGTTAGTGGACATTGAAAGTAAACTTGTACTCGCTTTGATATCGAAATGCGACGTTGAAGACAACTTATGGGTAACAGCATTCTCACCGTATAATGATTTAATGTACCAGTAGATCACTCATTCATAATTAAAGTTTTACGTGTTAATGTAATTGCAGATCTCTCATATTCTTTGTTGATTGGTAGCTGGGTGCTTCAATTAGATTTCTACACACGATGCTAGATTTCCACATTATTCGTTATCAAACAAGTTTTACACATTCCCTCGTTTTACCTAGCCTTCAATTACCGCTCCTTCACTCTTGATAAATTATTAATAACAAAACTACTACTTTAAAAAATAATTTTAATGAATTTATAGTCCAGTGTTTGATGGTTTTTCGATCAGAATTCTTTCGAATAAAACCGATTGACGTGAATTTTGGACAGTAAGTAGGGAATGGCTCAAGGAACAAAAGTTATATAGTGCCGATGTGCGCTTTTACCCTGTGGGTAAAATGAAGCTTATAAAATATCAAATCGATTGGTTTCTTTTTGTTTCTGTAGACGCAATACAAACCGAGTTATGGCCTCGTTGAAGGTGACTGTTTGTTCGCCGAAAACTGAATTCGAACCTTTTAACTTTAAATAACGGAAAAACGACTAATTTTTTGGGGGAAAAACTTGTTAAACCTTTCTTAAAGTACTTGAAAAGACTTTTAAAATGAGCTTTAGTAAAAATCGTCAGCATAAAAACTTACGGAGTTATGATGAAAATAAAATGGTTGTCTCGTTTCTTCGGAAAAAATATCAACAATGAAACCAATAGCGTACTTTATTTAGGTACTAAGAATATTTTCTGGAAGTTTCAATGGTTTAGAATGCCTAGATTTTTCAAAAAAGTTTGAAATGGTTTTTGAGATTTTTTAAAACATTTTCTGTTTTTCACAATAACCCATGTACTAAAGAAGTTTCATAAAAAAATGCAAGGGGAACAGCGATTTAGGTTTCTTTTTGCAGAAACGTTTGTCTGTTTTTATTTCTCTAGAATGAAAATTAATTGAGATATCACCCGAGCCTTTTAAACTTAAGAATTTTAAAAACAAAGGGTTTACAGACCTTGTAGCCCTTGAAATTCCCTGCAAAATGGATTTTGGAGCGGTTAGATTTCTTAAAAATTAAGGAAGTTATCGTTAAAAAAAATATATAAAAAAATATTTTTAAGAAAAAGCTTTTATTTAAAAAAAACTATACTAAAAAGTAAAAAATATTTTCTTAAAATTCATACACCTGGAACTAAAAGCTTTGGGACGGTCATATAGGCCATATAGCACGATTGCATAGTTACTTTGTTCAATTGACCGCCTCAAAAGCTTTTGGTTTCCAGATGTATGAATTAAAAAAAAATATTTTTTACTTATTAGTACAGTTTTTTTAAATTAAAGCTTTTTCTTAAAAATATTTACAATTTTCATATTTTTTGCCCTACCCTGTATAGTATTTAACTTAAAGACATTCTAAGTGCACCTTAAATGGTTATCGGGCATGCAATAACTTTTGGTTGTGCAAATAAAAAAAAATTACATCTGTTGCACACTTAATTCACCACACTGTATATGCTGGGTGTAGAATCAGGTCATGCTTATCGTATAAATGCATTGTCATCGAAACTGAATCAACGTGTAAAATTTCATCTCCGTAGGATAAGAGGAAGTGGTTCTGATTCAGCTTGCAAGATTTGACCTAAACAAACTTATAACATTGCGAGTTAAATAAAAGCTTTTAAAAAATCAAACGTACGGCGCCAATATTCTTGACTGTGATGACGATCTCGGATGATTAGGTGTCGAGCTTTAGCTCTTTGCCCCAATCATCGCTGTAGACCTGGACCGGCCTCGTAAGGGGTGGGCCCGCTTTTTACGACTACCCTCCCTGCAAATGCAGACGGCGTAGGCGAAGTTAGCAGACCTCCCCTGGTCCTGGCTGTTGGACCCTGTCAGCTGGGTCGTTTCTTCTGGCGCTCTTCTGTCTTGAGTTTCTTTCTTCGCTGGCATGTCGTCTCCCGGGGCGCGACTTTCGTCTGTCGTGAGAGGGAACGGCTGTTGCCGCACCCTCTCGGAGTTTGGAAGGGTTTGGGGCTGTGTGACTAGTCGGAGCCCAGGGTGCCAATTGGCATCCTGTGCTCCGATTTCGTCAGAAGGAAGTTTTGGGCTGTGTGCTCGGCCAAGGACGCTTATTTTAGTGTCGGAGGCCGGCACGGGCTAGGGTAAGGGTACCTAGTGGGTTGTTTGCTGGATACCCCCGGGATCGGGTGATTTGGATGTTTTGGTCATTGTCTCCTTGCGGCGTGGCTTGAAGGTCGGGCTGAAAAGAAGGTTAGTTCTACTTACCTATTATCCAGGATCTGGAGCTTCGGCCTCTTGTGACATATAAAACGTAGCAGCTAAACATTTGAAGAGGGTCTATTTACAAGTTCAGTTGTAACTGGGAAATAATGTAACGCATGAAAAATATGTTTGGAAATATCAAAATATTCTAACGCCGGCGCCGATCAAAATGACAGCCTCCAGGTCCACAAAATATTCTGAAATCACTTTTTTGTAATTGCCAGAAAGGATGTTCAGCGACATCAGCTTGTAGTTGTCGAAAGAGTGGACTGTGTTGCACAGAAGTATGCACAGGATGCCATGGCAGCAGTTTTCTCAATGCTTCTTCAACTATAGAAAATTTTGTGGACGATGGAGAAGAAGATGAAATAGAAACAGATCAATAAATGAATATTCAAACTTATATTTAAAAAAAAATAAAATACAAATCTGATTTATTTATTTCTTTTTGTTGCTCATTTGTTGATAAACTTTTTCCTTCTCCTCTAGTTTGTTGCTAATTTGTAGTTAAATTTTGTTGATTTGTGGTGATTGCTACAGTCTGCTCTCTCCGTCGAAATCTTTTGTCGGGTAGTGCACTTTTAATGAATATATCTTATAAGTAGCACTTTCTCAGAAACGCTTCTAAATAATTAAGACCGTCGACGGATTCTCTGAGTACTCGGACAAGTACACAGACTTGGCGGGATCAGATGTGACCCGCGGAAAGTAATTGTCCGACTCACGCCACAGAATCGCACGTCGGTTACAAACCTTATAATTAGTGGATCAATAAGAAATCGAATTCAAAATATATCTTCATTTATTGAAATCATTCATAAAATGTAAAAAATATAAATATTCAATACTTAGCTAATGTGTACAAGGCAAACATCAAAGAGCACCACCACTCGGCAAGCCGTTAGCTCCCGTAGGAGTGTAACTCATCCAGCGTCGAGAGAACTATGACAATCGACTGTACAAAAAGATTCAGACTCCCAGTTAGTAATATTTGTAAAATGTATGCGAAACTTTTTGCAAATTATTCACTTTGAATTTTGGACTAAAATTATCGAAATGATTGTCAGTATGCTTGAAGAAGCTATCTATGTGAGTTCGATGGCTTTCCTGCTTTTATAAACGTACTAACGGCATCGAACACAAATATACTTTTTTCCATCGACTCGCCTTCGAGCGATTAGTATGGCGTTGTCCGCCTGAGCCGGGATAAACAGTATTTTGGGTTCGTCGGAATCGACCCTCCGACTTTGAATTCTTTGACTATTTTTCTATACGTTTTTGGGGTTTTGTATGAGGATTATGTTCCAACCCTTTCAGGAATATTAAATGAAGATTTTGGTTTTTATTGGAAAAACCGTCCCATCGATTTTTTCCTAGATGGTGACGTTTAAAATAGCTACTCGCTACATCCTGACTGAGGATTTCGACTTGTGAACCACCAAATTCGTGGTACTTTCGAAAAACCAAATTCGTGGTACTTTCGAAAAGTCAAATTCGTTGCACTTTCGAAAAAATCTGTTGGACGGAGCAGTTTTCCATCCTGCGTGATTTTATTCGTTGTACTTTCGAAAAACCAAATTCGTGGTACTTTCGAAAAGTTCGTCGGGCGGCTCCGGTTTTCCGTTCCGTGCAACTTGAAATTCAATTTTTGTAGTACTTTTGAAAATTCAAATGACGGAGCCTAAAGGCGATCGACCATCGTCCTCAAGTCAATATTTTGGTCATTTTTAGTGACATAATTTTTTACGTGTATTTCGATTTAATATGATGCCAAAGGTGTTTAGAAGTCTTTTTACTGATTTAAATATTATTTTTTCATGGGATTTTTGTCTGAATTTACCTTTTTAGTAAATTGGATATTTTTTCAAATGGATCGTTTTACTTGGTTCAATAACATGAACATGCTCAAATTTTATCATTTCATGAAATTTTTATTTTTATATAGTTTATGACTCGGTTTATGATAATCACTCTTTTTTTGCTACATAATAAAAAAAAGCATTGAATGCTAACTGTGCAGAGGTTGTGCTAGAATTCTATTAGTCTAGTTTAATGTTATTGATTTATTTTTCTACATCGAACAATCCGACATACCAAAATACATAATTTCCAAAAGGAAATGATTTAAATTTCGAGGTAAACAATGAAGCAAAATATAATTTTCGATATTTAGCAGATACCCGCCATATACTCAGTATTTAATATTCAATATGAAAAAACAAGAAATTATTATACTACTCGTAAATACAAAACGAAAAGAATATTGCATTTGATCGGCACACTTCTAAAACCAGTAATATCGTTCGTAGAGAAAAATTTTCCAAAAGGTCCGTCCGATCGTCTGTCTGTCCGCCCGTCTGTCTTTCCGTCTGCGCCTGATAACTTAAGAACGAAAAGTCAGCTGGTATTGAAGTTTGGACAGTAAGTTAGTGTGTGCTAGAGGAAGAAGATTGTTTTTGAATAAAATCGATCAATAAATAACACCCACACAAGAAAAACATTTTTTCTGGCCTGGGGATCTGACCATGCTCACTATATGTTTTTGGGGTCGCTGAATCCGATTCCGTGGTCTACTTAACTCCATCACATCAGGATTTTGCCGTAACCTCAAAAAGCCCCACTTTTTCTAGACAAAAATTACCCCCACTTCTTTGCACTAGGTCGATTGAAAATTAAATTTCCAATCCGATGATATGGGGTACGATATTCTTCTGGCGCTAATTGCTTATAATAATTTTCTATACATTTTCAATTTCATGTATGGAATGTCTGACTCCGATAACCCCCTAAAAGCCATTTTTAAGTGGAATTCAAAATTGTATCTCATTTATTCATTACTGTTGCTGATTCTTTGCTAGTTTGTTGCTTAAAATCAACAGCACGCCTTCGGATTATGTAGACTTTGCAATACTATCACTACGAATCGAATGCCGTTTATTTCGTGAAAATCGATCTTTCCTAACCGAAGTTCGAGGTTTTGCACTTTCTTCTCTTTACTGACTGGATTATATCCAATTACCCGATCCCGGGGGTACCAAGCAAACAACCAGCTCGGTACCCTTGTCCTAGCCCGTGCCGGCCTCTGACGCTAAGAAAGCGTCTCTAGTCGAACACAACCCTGAACTACACAGTTCACACTTCCTTCCGACGAAATCCGAGCACATGATGCCAATTGGCACCCTGGGCTTCCGACTAGTTAACACCCCCGAATCCCTTTCAAACTTCGAGAGGGCTCGGTAACAGCCGTTCCCTTTCACGACAGACGAAAGACGCTCCCGGGAGCCTATACATGCCAACGAAGAAAAAAGACCAAGACAGAAGAGCGCCAGAAGAAACGACCCAGCTGGCAGGGTCCAACAGCCAGGACCATGGGAGGTTTGCTAACATCGCCAATACCGTCCGCATTTGCAGGGGGATAGGCGAAAAAGCAGGTCCCGGTCTACAGCGATGATTGGGGCAAAGAGCTCTAGCTCGGCTCCTAATCATCCGAGACCGTAATCTTTAGTCAAGAATATTGACGCGACTGGATTATAATGCCTTGTGTATATCGCTTATTGGATAAAACAACTTGCGGCGTGTGCACTTTTAGTTTTACCAGCGGTAAATAAAGTCTTTCTTCGTCCAAAAAGTTGACCTGTAATTTTGTATTAAAATAAAAGTTTTGTTGAAATTTTTTATTAATTAATTATAGTTTGAGATAATATAATGATGTTTCTTATTGAAACCAACCGTGTTCTCACGTGCTACATTTTTTAAATTTTCAAATCATGAGAAATATAACCAAGATGATAAATTGACCAGACTATGTTGATACAAGAAGATGTATAAGTACTTTATTTTAAAACTACAATACAGCAATGTACAATAATAACATTGTACAATTTATATTGCCTGGTTTATAAATCACCGAGTATTGTTATTCTGGGAAGTTTGAAATTTTGTTGTAATTTCCATATAATTTATAGCCATTAATTATGAAAATTTATAGTACCATAGAAATTATTGTATTCTCTATTCATTTTGGATAGTATTTATTAATATTTGGTGACTTAAAAATTATATAAGCAGCTGGTGAACACTCACGAAATTACAAGCATCCATGATTTATAATGAATTGTTAGTTTAAAAAATATATTATTCATTTTTATAATTCTATACTGTCGATTCAAAATACTTAATATTATTATTGGGTTCTTTCGGTCACTCAAAAATAAGTTTACCCGACTTTTCTTACTGTCTCTTCTGTTCTTTAAATCATCATCAGAAATGCTTCAAATATGACATTGTACAGATTTAATAACGAAAATGATCAAATTTTACACTTGTTACTACATTTTGAAAAAAAATGTAGTATACGTTTAGCATTTTTCCGGTGCACCATCGAAACTCGAAAAAAACGTCGGATCGATGTGAAAGTCATATCTATCGATTCGAGAGCGAATTTAGAAAATTCCATCCGTCGGTCAGTCGGTCTGTCGGTCTGTCTGTCACGCCCAGCCCCCCCTAATCCGTTTTCGGATTTCGATGAGACTTGGGTGGCTAATAGGAGGTTTTTAGAAAACCTTATCGTCGGAAGCTCGACTACGTTCGGAAACCGGAAGTACCCGATATAGACGTTTCGAGTTTTTCGGGGAAAATTGAATAACTCGGTAACGGGTAGTCGGATCGAGATATTTCAAAAAAGAGATGGTGCCGCTGGCAAAGCTCTACAAATAAGTATACCAGAGACTATGTCGAAAAACAAACGAAAATCGATTTTTTTTTGCAAAAAACTGGTTTTCTCGAAATCGGGGGCTAGGAAGCACGATAACTGTCCAGAACATCGATCGATTTCGATGAGACTTGGTGGGATCATAGGTACACGGCCACAAATGAAGCCTATTGCTGGCGGCCCGAATCCGTTGACCGCAAGTATGTGTTCCAGGGCCGAGTATGATTTTACAAAGAAATTGATAACTCCCGAAGGTCCGATTTTAATTTTCAAAGATGACAATTGTAGGGCTCGATTAGGTCTATTAGTTGACGTTTGTGAGAAAGGACCCCGCACGGAACATATGGAAATTCGCCCCCGGTTAAAGTGTTTGATACTCGGGGATATTATCCAAATATCGATGTTGATCAAAAGTCTCTATGGGCTCAAGGTCGGAAATTGGACGGTTTTCCAGATATCGGGGGTGTAAAGGGGGATGCTCATTTCTTGTGGGAAGTGGCCCCCGCTCCAGTAAAATTCGCTGGAATCGACATATGTTATTCCTCCTGACCTGATAAAAATTCTCAGGGGCATAAGTTTGAAAAATGGACAGTTTTCTAGATATGGAGGGTGCAAAGCGGGGCGCTCATTTCCTTTATAGGAAGTGACCCCCAGTGAAATTCACTAGAATCGACATATGTTGTTCCTCTCGACCTCCTGATCAAAATTTCTCATGGGCACAAGGCCGGTACATGCACAGTTTTCCAGATATCGGGGGTTGCAAAGTCGACTTTGAACCCCGATATCGAAAAAATTGTGCATTTACCGACCTTGTGTATGAGAACTTTTGATCAGGAGGTCGAGAGGAACAACATATGTCGATTCCAGTGAAATTCACTGGCGGTCACTTCCTATAGAAAATGAGCACCCCCTTTGCACCTTCCATATCTAGAAAACTGTTTATTTTCCATACTTGTGCCGCTGAGAATTTTTGATCAGGAGGTCGAGAGGAATGACATATATCGATTCCAGCGAATTTTACTGGAGCGGGGGCCACTTCCCACAAGAAATGAGCATCCCCCTTTACACCCCCGATATCTGGAAAACCGTCCAATTTCCGACCTTGAGCCCATAGAGACTTTTGATCAACATCGATATTTGGATAATATCCCCGAGTATCAAACACTTTAACCGGGGGCGAATTTCCATATGTTCCGTGCGGGGTCCTTTGACAAAACAAAAGCGAATCTACAAATCCTGGCAAACTTGATTTTTTTTATAAATTCTACAAATTCCGAAAAGTTTCCTAATAAATATCGAAAATTAACTATTCCGTCGATCAATCTCTACAATCAGTAGAAGGCACGGACGTTTTTGGACAAAAAAATCTGAAATAGAGTTTTTTCGAAAAATTTAAAATAAACGAGTTATTTACGAAAATGCATTCATTCCATGAATTATTTAAAAAAATATTACAAATTGATAAATTCGCCGTACGATATAGGTGCAAATAAATAATGTAATGTTATATTTAAAATATCATCATTCATTTCCTAATTTTCATTTACTAAATAACAATAAAACCGATGCCCTTTCTGTGTTTCAAAATGTAGTTAGCCTTTACTTTAGTCAATGCAAAAAGCAAAAAATAGCAAAATGAAACATGTCAACGCACTGAGTCATCTTGCGACCCTCTGCTGAAAATGTACTGAATCATCCCAACAAAAAGCATATCAAAATGTAGTTTTTTTCACTTGTTACTTTACGTTTTTGAGCAGGTACTTACAGATATACAGGATTGGGAAAGTATGTCGGAACATCTAATTTTGTACTAGCATTAACTCTGACTTTTTTTAAACCGCCCTTAAGGCTGGGTTGCCAAGGTCAGGTACCACGTTTACAGTCGTCAATCTTTCAAAATACTTATTAAAACTAGTTAACTTAAATTTATTTTGTATCATATTTTATATTTGAATACTAAGTCAAATTAAGCTTTTGGATTATTATACGCGAACGTACTAGTCAATCGTCCGTAATTCATCATACATTTTTTACATTCTTTAATGGGACTCAAATATTCAAATAAAATATGATACATACTAGAATAAATATTTTAAATGTGAAACAAAGTTAAAAATCAGCATAATATTTCCTCCTATAAGAGATTAATGCGTTAGAAAAATGTGTTAAATTTTCCCAATTTAATTGGACGGTTTAGTACTAGAGGGCGAGGTATTCGCTGTTCAAAGTGGTAGCAGTGCTGCAAATCACTAAAAAGCAGGGTCGGAGTTGTTTCTTCTCTTCTCTAGTGTTTGAGATAGAGTTTAAAAGAATTTTAATTTATTTACCAATTGAATTGTTACATTAACATACAAACTATATAGCCCGCCAATTGTATGGTTCCTGTTATAATCGATTTTCTCGAAAACCATGGCATATACAAGAAAAGTACAAGAGGACTTTTTTTTACGCAACTAGTCAAGCTTCTTTTTTATGATAAGCAATTTTTTTATACCTTTAACGGTTAACGAGTTATCAGTAAAATAAGGCTCTTTTCAACGAAGGGGTGGTTTTTTTGGGGGGTTGCGAGGCACCTCCAGAACTGATTTTTGTGGTTTTGTGTTGTTTAATCCTCGCACTAACAGTTACGGAAGAAAAATCTCAGATAATATTTTTTGCAAGCTTCTGGTGTATTTTTTATTTTACCGACTGGACTAAATAACAAAACATGAACGCGACATGATGTCCTTTAGGTTAGTATTGCGTTAGTATTGGTGGTAACATTTGAATGGATGTAATGATTAGAAATCTTGTAGATGACGTTCGGCAAAGTTTAGTGGTGTTAACAGTGTGTATTCTTATTAATTCTTGCAAAACTTACAAACACACTTACTGAATTGTATTAAATGTTTGTTATTTTGTGTTGTGTTTAGATTTGCACATTTCTGGTTCGTGTGATTAAATGCCATTGAACAATAATAGTAAAGTGCGTGGGTCTGAATTTGTTTAGGTATAGAGATTTATTTGCATATATTTTCAGAAACGTGGTCACAAGTGTCAAAATAATTTTAGATCTTAAAGGTAGGTAGCATCTAACTACTTTTATTTGGCTATTTAATCTCAAAGTGATAGATGAACTGGTTCTCTGACAAAAAAAAAACTTGCGGAAAAAATTTAACCGCATTCTCAAAAAGAAGATAACAAAAATTTATGAAATGAAATTTTACTCAGTCGTCCGGGTTAATTGAGATTTATTGGACCTTATTACCTAATATTATGACATTCATATTTTTATTCACGTCTTGTCATACGTTCTGTGATCCGTGTATTATTCTGGTAAACCTCTGTTTGCTGTATGGCACGTCTGATATCTTCATGTGATCTGTCACGGTTGCCTGCTAGGCGTATAGCTTCAGTATGCTCCCATTACCACCTTGGTGACATAAGCGCAACGCTTTGGAGGACATCCTCTACGCCTCTTTCCATCTAGCCATTTCAGAATTGTCAACCGTTGCCCTCTCTCCGGTGGAGGTGACCAAAAAATAAGATAGTTTGAGATAATACGATGCTGAAGAAGTCTCCTTGGGGAACGTGTTGTGTGGAGAATCGACGTGATGATGAGATGGGTTGCCCGGGGACTCCAGACTTCCTTCTTGAAAGCATCAATACGTCGTCTGGCTCATGTCTTAGACGCGTAAGAAAAGATGGAGTAAACCAGTGCGTTAGAATTTCTGATTTTTGTGCGTTTTGTGGTATTTCTGTAAGGCCAAATTTTTCTCAATCGACAAGTTGCCCATCCTATCTGTATTCCTCACTGAATCTCATATTCGCAGGTGCCAGTATTGTCCACAAGGGTTTCAAGGTACATCTTGTTTATTACCTCACAGTCGTAATGTACTGCTTTGTTATCGATATAACATTTGACGTCCGTCCATACCAAAGGTTAGAGAATTAACAGTCAGACAGAGAAGACGAAATAGACGAAAATCGTTGAAATTAAAGGATCACGACATCCAGCGGAAACGGTTTCGGGATTTGTTGGGTACGCATTCAATGAATTTGACCAAGCTTACTAAAAGACAGGCTGGCTCGTTAGAATCGGCAAGTGCTACGTCACGTCACAAAAAAAGTTTCAAAATTAGTCTGTCAGTGAATAATTCTATACTAATTAGATAGCTAATATATGAACAAAGAAATATTGGAGGCTTCATATAACATATGTTACGAAGCAACCTCTTTCTTAAATATCCTGGGTTCTGATAATCAGCTGAACTCACAATTGGCCTCTCTCTCTCTCTCTCTCTCTCTCTCTCTCTAATTTTACCTTTTACGTGTGATTGACACATTGTGGCAACTGCTCTATAACTCTTGAGGTAACTGGCGCCATTACTAAAAGATCAAATATTTTTTGGCATTTAAAACTCCCCAGACTCGTAACGTCATTTTTTTAAGCAACGACCATGTTCTGCACATCAAATTGTAGATATTTTCTAGATCTTTAAATATGCATACAGAGTGAAAAAAAATTAGAAAAAATTATTACGAAATGAAACTTAATTTCCTTGCATATTTTTTTCCTCACCATGTACATGAACTGGGTTAATGTTTTCTTAGAAAGGTTTTAATTAGCTTCAATTTGTGTTATTACGTCATAATCGATATTCTCTTTCGTTTTAGAGAAAAAAATTAAAAACTCTCTTTTTGACTCCAAACTGAATTCTTTTAAATTTGAAGAGAATGCAAATAATAATTTTAAGCTTTGTTTGTAAAAGGCATATCATAAACAATATTTAAAGTAACAAAACGGCAACAACAAATAAAAGGAAACAATTTTGTTTTGTGATATCACTTCATGAACCCATTGCTAATAAGTGCATGTTTTCATGTAATAAACATTTCTTACTAATAAAATTTGGTTGCTCTTCTAGTGGCTCTATAGGTATTTAAATAAAAAATTTTATAATCATGATTCAGTTTCATGAACTTCCTTACTTTAATTCATTTTATTTTATTCTTTCGACTTTTGAGTTGTTCGGATTTAATAAATCAGCCATAGCTTTGTTGTTAGGAATATTTCACATTTTCTAAGTAAGCCATGAAAGTAATATGTGAAATTAAAATAAATCAGAGTAGTTATTTTCTGTTGAACATTAATTCTCTCGTCAATCTACTAACAATTCGACATGGTTCAATTTTCAACTTTGGAAAAAACATATTTTTTATTGATTTATGGAAAATATAAACGTAATGCTAGAAAAGCTTGCACAGTCTATTCTCAACGATTTCCTGGTAGACGCTGTCCTGACCATAAAACCATAAAATTATTAGTTGATAATCTAAACCAAAGAGATATTGATGTAAATGAAGTTGTCGCTACTATTAATGAAAATCCACAAACCTCAATAACAGCAATCAGTGCTAGGACAAATATTTTTTCGACTTAGGTCAGAAGAATCCTCAAAGACAAAAGTTATCATGCTTATAAAATGATTTTAATACAACTTCGCCAAGCAGATTATGAACGGAGGCTTTATTTTAAAGCACGAATGTCCGTACTGAATAAAAGATACAATGTCCTTCATAGCATTCTTTGGAGCGATGAGGCGACATTCAATGAAAGCGGTAGTGTAAACAGGCACAATATGCACTATTGGAGTGATAGGAATCCTAGGTGGACGCGAGAAAGAAATTTTCAGGTAAAATATAAAGTCAATGTGCGGATAGGTATGCTTGGTGGCAGATTAAGAGCCACATTTTTTTGAAAATAATTTAAATAGCGAAATTTACCTAGATTTTTTATGAAATGACTTACCTAATTATTTAGAAGAAATTCCCCTGCAAGTTAGAAGTATCTGGTTCCATCAAGATGGTGCTCCTCCACATAATGCCCATATTGTTTCTAATTATTTAAATACGATTTTTCGAATCCAGTGGATAGGCAATACCGGACATGTGCGGTGGCCAGCTAGATCACCAGATTTAAATCCGCTGGATTTATCTTTGTGGGGTTACTTTAAGGGATTTATGTGTAACACCCAACCTCAGAACATTGAGGATTTAAAAAATAAAATAAGAAGTGGATGTAATTCTATTCGACGTAGAGTGAATGGTGAAATAATAAAGATTTAACTACTGCTTTCACGTTAATGGGCAAAATTTTGAACAATATTTGTAAAAAGCTTTCATTTCTCTCTTTACCTGATAACAATTTTTAAGAAAACAGTAATGTTTATTGCAAAATCAATATTTTATTTTAAATATTCTTGTTAATATAATTAATAATTATTTTGTTTGTTTTTTTTAAATCATTTTGCACAATATTTTTAGTCTACCAGCTTATAATTTTTTAAAAGTATTTTTATTAAAAGTTTCATGGCTAACTTAGAAAATGTGAAATATTACTAATAAGAAAGCTATGGTTAATTTATTAAATCTGAACAACTTAAAAGTCGAAAGAATAAAGTAAAATGAATAAAAAGTAAGGAAGTTCATGAAACTGAATCATGATTATCAAATTTTTTATTTAAATATCTGTAGATAACATATATAAATAACTTTAATAATAAACTTTGACGATTGTGTTTCAATGCTGCTAAACAGAATTAAGGACTGAAACATTCTTTGATCGACAGCACTAGTATAAAAGTTCAACCTCTATAAATTTGATTACTGTACAACATATAATACGCCCCCCCCCAAAAAAAGTTTCGGCTTCTGCTCATGCTTGGACAAACTTTTTTTAATTCGTGAAAATATAGCAGATTTTTAGATAATTTTTTAAATTTTCTAAATGAGTTTCTGAATTATAAATAGATTTTACAAATAATTGCTCAATTGTTAATTAAGGATTTAAAAAGATAGATCGTTAATTACTCAAAAAGTAACAAACCGATCTTGCTGAAATTTTTTTTGCATTATCGGGACAACATAGACACCATTTTCAGCCCTCTATCTGCAGTTGTTTTCGAGTAAACAAATAGTGAAAATAACGTGTTTTGAAAGTTTTGGAAGCCATTTGCAAGTTAACAATTGCACCTAGCGATCTCTATCGGTGCTCATTTATTTAATGAATTTCATAACGAATAATTTTCCTAACGCATATGTTATACTAAATGTTAGCAGGAACGGAGATATTTAAAAGTAATATAGAAAAAGGGGCTATTTTACTCGCTAATTGTTAATTATAAAATCAAGCGGTTAACTAATTTGTAAGCAAACTTAATGTGTTCAGCTACACCCTAAAACGAAGCAATTCCAACAATAATCTCGCCTATGGGCCAACAACTTATTTTTTAGCATTTTTTTCTCTCTGCCGTCTAGCCTATTTAATACTATTATTGTTGTCCCTTGTTCTGTTGAGTTGACATAACGTCATTTTTGTTTGTTTTTGATATTTTTGATAAACACATATTAGCACAAATTCACGCAGTTAGTATTTATTATTCATTAATGAGGTAGCCTAATAGTTTACAATATTTTGTATGGCCCCCCCTCCCTAATGAATTTTTTGGATGCGCCTCGTGGTATAACACGATAACTTTGGCGTGGAGATGAAATTTACATCCAGTTAAAAAACATGCATTTTATAAATAATACGGACCAATAATTCCAAAACAGTTCCAGCAAAGTAAATCGATTGATGTTCAAGCTAATGAAATTTGGTATCCAGATATACAACGTACACTAAAATCGATCCAGATTAGTGGGACTTGTCAGTCTTTGAAACTGTCCTAATTTCAAGAGTGGTTCACTTTTTTGAGTAGTTTCTTGTTGCAGGAAATTATCTTTTGTTCCTTTTGTTTGAAATCAAGAACAGAAGCCACTATTTGTATATTTGTTCTTATTCTTTAGTTCATAGAAGAAATAAAAAGTTTCTCCTTTCTCGTAAACGCGACACGATTAAAGAATTTAGAGTGTAGCATTGATATAAAAGGGTTGTGATTGTAAAGTTATCTTTCATCCTCTTTACTTGTCTAGACTACGACTCGCTCCAATTTTATACTGGATGCAGAGCTTCCAGTCCGTCTGAAGAATTTGTTTTTACAAAATCAATCGCAAAATTACGTAGGTGATGAGGATGATTATCAGTTTACATAATAATCATAAAAACTATAATTAAAATGTAATTCCAAGGACGGTTGGTATTGAATAATTTAATGTATATTGAAATGAAAATGCAAATATATTCACATCCGTGTTCCATTTTTATAGATTGTACATTTATGGAAAATTGAAGTGTTTGATAAAATTCTAAACTGAAACCATATTTTATTTAAAGTGACGAATTATTTATGTGAAAAGCGACTCCTAATAAATATTCTGAATGTGTGGCTTGCTCATATACAGTGTGAGTATGTTTCGAACAATGCGATACTTTTCCGGAAAATGTCCGCACAAGTCAGTTTTGTTTTTAAAATGGTGGCATGGGGAGTTCATGGAATTAACAATTGATCTTAAGGTGGCGATTTCCAAAAGAGAGACATCCGATACCAAAATATTTATTATTTTTGGCCATAAATTTTTTTTCTTAGTACGGATATTTTAAAAAACTATAAGACTGCCAAAGTGGAACCATAACAAGACGTTTGCTATGAATTTTCACTCAGTAATTCCAGTCGTATCCAAAATAGTTACATTTAAATTTAAAGAGTATCTTAATCTTCCTATTTCGTAGTTTTAAATCTAACTATTTTGGAAACGACTGGAAGTATTGAGTGAAAATTCATAGAAATAGTCTTGTTATGGTTCTACTTAGGCAGTCTTATAGTTTCTTTGAATATACGTACCAAGACAAAAAAGTTATGGGCAAAAATAATAAATATTTTCCTATCGGATCTCTCTCTCTCTCTTGGAAATCGCCATCTTAAGGAACACTTTATTTATATACTCTTGGTAAGTCATAAAAATGAGAAGGCTTGCTATAAGCCTTCGTTCGGCCATTAAATTTTTTTCGCACTTAAATATTCTATAAATTTTATCCACAATTGATTTTGTTAGATTTTTGATTAATTTTGTGTTATGAATGTGGCCTTACCATGGTCCGCTGGTATTTTAATATTTTGCTCTTTTTAAAGGTGATATTGGTCTTTTTATCTTCTTTTGGGTCTATTGCAAAATATGTTGATTATATTCTGTAATTTCCTTATCCATTTCTTATTAAATTTTGAAATTTGTTTATTTTTTGTAAATTAAGATGTTTGTCGTAACAAATCCTGATATTCTGGCTTCTTGGAAGCCTTGTTCTATGACGTTATACATTATAATATATAATTAATTTCCTGTATATGTAATGTGAAGAAGGTGCTCAAATCTTAAACTAAGTATATACATCTGAAAGTTTATACATTACAACGCATTTTGGGCAATTAGGGTTCGTATAAATTTTTTTCAAAGGCATGCGTGAAAACTTCGATTGGTCAGTCAATTTAAGCGGCATATGCTCAGTTTTAGGTACGTTCTTTTCTAGTTTTAACCCACAATTTTCTTCTATTTTAGGGGTCATTTAAAAAAATACATTGGGCTGTTTTTGACCCTCTTTCCCCTTTATAACATTGATAAGACCCCCCTTAAACGAACTTTTCGTCTGCAAAGTCTCCCCCTCTACATTTAACGAGCTTTCTGCTCATAAGAATCACATAATTTTTTCAATTTTTTCTGCTTCTCCGTTTCTGAGATATTCGCGGTTAAAGTGAGGGGCCATTACATTTGAATCGCATATTAGTAATGTTTTTCTATTTATTTAAGGCGATTTCCAAAATTTCAACCGTGTCTAACCTATTTCCCTTATTGACATTGTTCAAAAGTTTAATACTACTACAGTTGAAAAAATCTATACAATGTTCTGCGAAACCAGGTCATTTTTTATTCTCTAACATAGACTTTTTGTGTTCATTTACTCGTATTTCTAAGCTTCGACCACTCTGACCTATATATAGAGCATCGGAATCGTCACAATTTATTTGATATACTCCCGCTTTTTGTGAGTCTTCAGTTGTTCCCTTGTTGTTAATCAACAAGCGACCTAAGTTGTTTGTATTTGAAGAAATTGTATTAATGCCAAGTTCAATTAACCTATTTCAAATTGAGTTGCTAATATGGTTTACAAGATTAATACTATGCTACTTTTTATTTTCTTTGGGTGCGTTATAAAAAAGTTTTTCAACAGCTTTCTTTGTTTGTTCTTAATTAGCTTTTCTATGAGAGATGTGTGATATCCATTGTTTTTTGCTATTATTTTAGGGGTTGTAACTTCTTTTTTAAAATTGATAAAAATCTATGGACATAACTATGAAAAGCTGACATTTTTATCTACCTGGATTAATTACTATTTGCATGTATGAGTGTATCAGTGAAAGTGGGTTTTCTATAAATATCGATTTCTAAAATGGGACCTTTTCATGTCAATGAAATATCTAAAAAGTTTAAAGAACGTTCTATCTCAATTTCTACCGTAAACTGAATTTTATTGTTTATTGAATTAATAAAATGAATGAACTGTGATAATTGCCTATCCGTACCACTCCATATACAAAATACATCATCCACGTATCTTGCCCAAAGGTGTACATATTTTAAAATATTATTATTTGGCACTTTTTACTTATCTTTTTCTGTCGTATATTTTTTAACCGAACGGTATAGTTGTCTCCATATATTTACTGCACATAACAATCCTCAAAGCTGTGCCGCTTACGTGTAGATGGGAGAGCGGGGCATGTTGAAATTCGGTAGAAAATAGCTAATCATAAATATCATGTATTACTTAATACATAGAACATCATTGTGCTCATGTATTTCATGTATCGGCACGGTAGCTCAGTCGGCTAAGCGTCTTAGTGGCGAGCGCGCTTGCTCAGACTGCCTAACGTGTACTGGGCTCGATCCCCAGAACCGACACTAACAATGCTGATGGGTAATAGATGTTGTCTGCGTTTTTTCAGATATGTAACCCCCTTCCGGACAGTCTATGAGAGGCTTTGGATTTGGGGGTTGTCTACTATGTGCGTGGTGTTATGTTACGTTATTATAGTATGTTTTGGCATACTTAAAATAACAAACAATCAGAACCAAGCCTCTTTTAATTAAAATGTCTCAACTCCTGAAACATAGTTGCGCAAATCACCCCTAACTAGAACGTTATACTTAGGGAACAGATAAGCAGAACCGTACTTTCAATTTATCTATCAATATCGCGAAGGACGAGCAATACGTCCACCAATGCGTAATATATCATATCTAAACGCAAGACACGATTTTTAATTCTCCAGTATTTCGTCCGTCTCGGCAAGTAAAATGACCGACTTTGATATTTTAATGGTCTGTTTTTATTTGCATTAAATATGTGGAGACAAACTATATCAGATTTCCTTTGTAGAAATAGTTGTAACTACATTCCGGTGTCGTTTCTTAATAAGTAGTTTTTTTAAAGTGACCACTCTGTACAAATAAAGAAAAATACCTTTACCGAATTTTTTAAAAGGTGATTCAACTTTTTTGACAATATGAAAAAACATACATACGAGTTAAATTGAGAACCTCCTCTTTTTAATTAAAAAAAAATTGTTTAGAAACTAGTTCAAACGTTATATTTCCCCCTCTGAAAATTACTGATAGTAAAAGTTATTTATAAATAATATGAGCAGGAAAATGAGTTTCATCTCTAACGTTCCAATCGCAACTTTTAACTATTTGCTTTCCCTACAGAAAACAAAAAATGAATATACCGATGAATAAAAACGTAATTCCTTTGAGCCTTGTATAATAACGACATACACTTTAAATAAAGTGACATTTTATAGAAATAAAATGACCACCCTATTTAAACTAGTTATCAAACGTTGGCGACTAAAACAAATTCCAGAATTTATAATTCGGTTAAAAGAGGAAATCCTCATCAGTGACCTGTCAAAATCGAAGGACACTATCGACTGTATCAATCGGGTGAAGTCTCCTGACTTGCCTTCGTTATAAGTTCACGATGTTATCGTCGACAAATCCATTTATATTGAGATTCAAATTTTTGTAAGTCATCTTCAGAGACTTGGTTTTACATTCATAAAGTTTATCTGGGTCTCGATACTTTTTCTCCACGCGCACATTATCACTTTGTACTCATAAGGAAAGGAGGGAAGGCTGTCGAGCCGTCTGAGTTTTTTTCTGAGAGATGAAGAATTAAAGGCACGCCAGATAATAGACTTTGTGGATTTTATCGATGTCATAATATTTACTACTATTCTCGGAAGATTTTATTGAGTTGGATGTCAATTTTATTATCAATTGTGTTGTAATGCATGTGTAATTGGATGTTACGAAAGTTATGACAATAAACACTAGTTTAGGTCGATTTTATACGATCGTAGGTGGCCATTGCCATTTTTATATTTGCATGTGGATCAGTTTATATAAGTAACATATCATTAAATTATCCAAAAAAGGATGTATCTAACGTAGACAGAAAAAAGTAATACATTATATGGAAATCACAAATCGTTACACGATGTTCGGTTATTTCGATGCAATTTAAAATTAAATTGCATGTTATTGGAAATATCTTTGCAAATAATTTTAATTATTAGAATCTTTCACAGGATCGTAAAAAAACTGCTTTTATTAAGCTAAACTTACAAGCCACGTGAAGTTGAAAATGCTTATCCGGATCATTTATATTTGTCCATCGAAATGTTACAAAATTATAACCGAACTTTACATTTTGGACAGGAGAACATTTTTTTGGGTGTGTAGACGAAGTCAGTGTGAGTATATAACTCGATTTTAGCGGTTGAAAGCCCCCCCATTTGGCTGCCATCTTGGAAAATGGAGTGTAGGCAGTTTTTTCGCGATATTTTGAGTAAGTCTCAGAAAAAAGTTTCTGGGATTTTTTTTGTAGAGAATTGAATTGTCCACATCTCTTGTTCCAACCCTTTTTTCTCCGCTAATGAGCTTCGAAAACATTAATTTTCGGTGTTCTAAACATTTTTTGCAGTCAAACGATGGACTTCAGGAAAAAATTACAAGATACAAGAGTTGTTTATTTTTTTGCCGAAAAAATTTCCAGGAGCAAGAGTTGTTTATATTCTTACAAGGAATATGTAATTTTTTCAGAATTTTTTGGAACAATTTTTTTTTTCTCAAAATGACATTTTTTGGCCCAAAAAATTCTGACGTGCTCCTTGTAAAAAAAATAAACAACTCTTGTCTCTGACAATGTTAACCTGTCCATCGTTTGACGGTAAAAAATGTTTGGAACACCGAAAATTCAATTTTTCGAAGCTCATTAGCAGCGAAAGGTGCGCGCTGAAAAAAAAGGTTGGAACAAAAGTTGTTTATAATTCAGTATTCAAAGGTTTTGGGACTTTTTTGTAAAGTCTCAACAATTTTTTTGTGGGACTTACAATTCTCAAGATATCGCGAAAAAACTGCTTACACCCCCTTTTCCTAGATGGCAGCCAAATGGGGGTCTTTCAACCTCCAAAATCGAGTATTTTACTCACATTGACCCCCTCTAGACAACCAAAAAAAAAGAAAATCCTGTCATGTCCAAAATGCAAGGTCAATGTAACATTTTAATTAATTCAAAATTGAAAACACTTAATTTCACACTAGTTAAATAATTTCTTAGGATGACCACCATGTATATTTTTCATGAACAGTATAACAGGCGTCTTCCCTACCAACTATGTTAACTATAAGCCAGATATGATTGCCACCCTGTATATCTTCCAGGGAAACTATATCCATTTCTTCGCTGGCAGTAGCGGCAATAGGCTTGTTCGGCATATTTTAAATTTTATAAATCGAAAGTGCAACTATAAAATAATGATGAAACATATATTCTTTATAGGATTTTGCAAGCAGTGGAAAGAAAAGCTATCTATGAGAACTAAAGGAAAAACTATATATATAAATATTAATGAAATCTTTGTATTCTTTCGATAACCTGACTTCTGGTTATGCTACCAAGTGAAAATTCTAGCATAACCAGAAGTCAGGTTATCGAAAGAATGCAAAGATTTCATTAATATTTATATATATAGTTTTTCCTTTAGTTCTCATAGATAGCTTTTCTTTCCACTGTTTGCAAAATCCTATAAAGAATATATGTTTCATTACTATAAGCAAACAAATAATAAATAATTCACTTTTAAATATAAAATAATGAATCTGCAAAATATCAGAATTTTATTCGCACGTCTAGCGTCTTAAAAACAATTACAAACCTCCACCTCGCGAAAATGAGGCATGGCAAGGGGCTACGTCACTATACGCATAGACTCGGTCTCGATCTCGGTCGACTCGATGTTATTTAGTTGTTATAAATACAGGGTGTAATCAGTTTCATGTCATTAAAAAACTGGTAATGGGGACCGACTAGACAAACAAAAAACCTTTATGACTTTTCCCTCTAGGGGCACTTTGAAAAACACTGATCTAGGTTAACATGTTTAATATTATGGTAGACAACTATTGAGAACTACTGCTTTTCTTGGTCGATGGACTTGTACTTCCCAATTATACAACTTTTAAATTGTCATAAAAAAGTGCTCGCCGGCACACGCGGTGTCAAAGAATCATCGACCGCCTTTGATGTACCGCCTCAACTGAACTGAGGCAAGTATAAAGAGGTAAATAATTCGTTCTCTCTTCGTGCACAATTGCAAGCAAATAATGGCCATAGAGGTATAAACAGAGCATTTCTTTACATGTGTGTTTTTTAATTTAGAACAAAATATTGGATTGTTTATAATTTAGAAAATTTAAATGTGGTTTATTAACATTTGTAACATAAATGAGTGTCCTGGGTTAAAAGCTTACTACCTACCTAACTGATTCAAAATCTCTGCATCTGTATCAATACACAGTTCGGTACGTCGAATTAAATACATACGCACTTCGTTCAACACTAAACACTAAACTATCAACTAACGTTGTCAATAAAGAAAAATAAAATAAAAACTAGGTACAAAAGCCAAAAAGGAATACAAAAAGAACGAACAAGTAAGTTGTGTCTGTACGTAATCAAGAACTTGACAACTTGAACGGTAAGTCAATAAAATAAATCTTAACTATAAAAACACAATGACGCGAAATTCAAAAATAGCAAAAACAACGAACGGCGAGTTGGACGTGTGCACATAACGAAACACCGACCGTAACTAAAATATTGCACAAGGGAGAGTTAGAGTATAGTTTTCTTCAGATCAGATCTAGATCTAAACCTACCTCAATATTCCAGCAGTTCTCAAAAAATTTTATTGAAAATTTGCGAAATTTTTGTTTATTTTTTTTCTCCAAAACTATGAGCTTTAGACCCCATGTTATATAAGGTTTTTTTGTTTGTCTTGTCGTTCCCTACCACCAGTTTTTTTAATGATATGAAAATAATTACACCCTGTATAGGTGTTTTCAGAGTATCGTTTGTGTTACGTACTTCTTGTTCCATTCAATATGAGTACAAAGCAAAAGAATGTTAAGTATTGCACAATACAAGTAGAAATGTCGATAAAACGCCAATCTTCCTCTTTCTATAGACACCTAAAAACCCTTCACTTCCATGTATTTACTTACTACTGAACGACTGTCAGTGGTCGCGGTGTCTCGGTAATAATATATTATAATAATTTTAAGTTGTACATAAATAAATACTATAGGATTGTTTAAGACCATTTTTGGATGAAATTTGATTATAAGGGAGATATCTCCTAATTTGGTGCTTTATCCCCCTCCCCACTAGCCTTACGTGTTGTTCTCTCTTAAACCGTTCCAGAGAAAACTTGTGCACAAAAAAAGTTACAGACCGA
The DNA here is from genome assembly GCA_963583905.1 of Stenurella melanura. Taxonomy (NCBI): domain Eukaryota; kingdom Metazoa; phylum Arthropoda; class Insecta; order Coleoptera; family Cerambycidae; genus Stenurella; species Stenurella melanura. The sequence goes on along the minus strand of OY757309.1, from coordinate 224,679,431 downwards.
CCGACCGACCGACATGCGATAGACAAACATTTTTTTTCGCTCAAATTTCAAATCTCGACGTTCCATGACATTCAAAATCTATTTAATCAAAAAGAGTTTTTTTTTTACGATTACTATACTTTCAATCCATTACGTAGTTATGGAAGTAAAACTAGTAGATTGTACCTTGGTTAAGTGGTAAAATGAACTTCGCTTCTAACCATTTAACTATTTGTTAAATATTTCAGATATACATTTCTGCTTTTTCCGTGTAACTGAACTACTGTGTCATCGCGCATTGCACGGTAGTTCAGCCGTATGGGCATTTACACCATCGCATCGTATAAAAGCCGTATATAAGTTCTCCATTAAAAGTAAATTAATGTTCATTTCTCAAAAAACTGAAAGGGATATACATAAGAGACATACTTTAAATATTATTGTTTTATGATTAGATTAATTATTCAATTCCCAATTTTAATTCTTAATTAATTAATTATAGGTAGAAATGGGGTGGTTCAGGTTCCAAACTCCTCTAGTATAAATACGACTTCCCATATGGAACATAAAAAACGTCGAAGCCAAACCATATATATAAATTACGTTCAGCCACCTGAGTACACTAACTTATTAATGCAGAGGGGTTCCTTTGAAATATCATAATGTTCGACAGAACTATGACAAATCAATTAAATATTTCTATACAGATGTGGTATGTTTATTTTGTAGCAATTTCTATAGTGCACGGCAGGGACGGAAAAAGTGTTCTACTGTAGCATAGTATATCGATACAATGGGCCAACAACCAGTGTTTGTTTACCCACAAAAAGTAAACACGGTAGCATTCTGAGGTAACTGAGACCATAAATTACTGTCAGAAAATATTTTTTTAAGAATAGTAATTTGAGAAACGAAAATCAGGACCAATTTATTTACAAAAGGTAATTGAGGTTGAAAGTTGTTGGAGAAATTATTAAATTGATTATTTGCAAATGATACCCGTTATAGCTTTATTAAAAAGGGAGAAACAAAACAAAAACAAGCTAACCATTATACTCTTCACCGATTTACTGCACTTTTTATACAATTGTTGCACACTCAAAATTTTTATTTTTTAAAAGTGAATTATTTTTTGTTTGCTAATACTTGTGATGAAAAATATTCTTTATAGGATTTTGTAAACAGCAGAAAAAAAAACTATCTATTAGAACTAAAATAAAAACTATTTGTAAAATCATCGATTTACAATATTTTTTCAGATTTTCACCTGTGTTTTATTTTCATTTATTTTCATTCAGTCAATGTAAAAAAAAATGGTAATTGTCTTGGTTTTTGCATGGAACATCGTGTGAGTGGCTTTGTGCCTTTCTGATGAGCTCAGAATAAGGGCGAAAAACGTTTCAAAGGCTAAGCATTTCAAAAAAACAGAATGATAGATTTCATGAAAATGTAATCCATTTGAATGAAAAATTTTCCAAAAGACGAGGTATGTAAATTCATTTTAGGCCTTTGTTCTCACTTTGAATTAATCTTCATAGCCGTTTATTCTGCATAGCCGTAGGGGACTGTGTAGAGACTTGCCAGCATAACTAGAATTCAGGTTATCGAAAGAATGTACTTAAAGATTGTAAATTAATGATTTCACAAATAGTTTTTATTTTGGTTCTCATAGATAGTTTTTTTCTGCTGTTTGCAAAATCCTATAAAGAATATGTTTCATTATTCTTTAGAACACTCTCCACATTTTTATTGTAAATAAAAAAATGTTTGCGAAGAGACAATAATGTTGGTTTGTATTAGTAAGTCACAGCCATGTTTAACTGCGAGATGAATGAAAGCCGCCAAAGCTTGGTCCATAATCTTATCGCATTTGCGACACATTTATTGCTGTTAAGTTGGTCAGTGTTACTAGTGGAGGTCAGGAGTCTGAATGACACCCAAGTATCTGCTATTGGGCCAATCTAGTTTCCCTTCACCGTTTTCGAGGATGCTGAAACCAGTTTCGGGGCCCAAAATAGTTTTTGACTCCGGCTACCCTCAAAAACGCCCCAAAACCACCCTTAGAGTCCCCTTCCCGGCGCAGACATTAATAATTCAACTATGTATTTTGGTGAATTAGCTCTCCCCATAACTTAAGGTGGTAGTTCTAGAGAGGGATGACTCCAATTACCCTTACCACTCGATGCAGCTCCTATAGGGCATGATTTTCTTTTTATAAAAAATGTTTACAATTTTTGGAGGGAAGATGAAGGTGAACCAGGGATGATTACAACTTTTTTTTACGTAAAAATATTTAACATTTTTAAGGAGGGGGTTTGATGGAGAAAAGAAAAGATAAGCCCCCTTTTTAAAAATTGTAAAAAAAATTTACAATAACAAAAAATCCACCCCCTGGAGGGGTTGTAACCACCTCTGGGTATAACCTTGGTCACCTTTATCTTCATTCCAACAAACCTTTTTAAACATTGTAAATATTTTTTACAAAAAAAAGAAAAAAATTCAATGCCCTATAAGGGTTGAATCGAGGGGTGATTTGCGGTCATCCCCCTCTATAATACCCACATTAAGTTATGGGGAGGGCCAATTCACCAAAATACAGGGTTAGATGGACGTCTGCGCCGGGAAAGATACTTTATAGGTAGTTTTGGGACGATTTCGGGGGGTAGCCGGGCTCAAAAACTTTTATGGAACTCAGAATCGGTTTCAGCATTCTCGAACACGGGGAGGGGGAAGTAGATTGGCCCTGTAGCAGATACTTGGAATTTTCGGGCAAAATTCCAACTCCTTACTTCCACTATAGGGACTATTGCTGGGTAGGTTTTGCAATGTAACAATATTTAGTGCATTTTGCAAGTAATAATAATAATAATAATAATAATTATTATTATTATTATTATTATTATTATTTTATTTGCAATCATACACATTATTATATAATTAATTAAATAAAAGTTGCAAAATCGATCTGAAAATAATTCAAAAAAGTTCAAAGTTCAACCCCAACAGTGACACAGATACATTACAAATACATGAACACTATAGAGCGAATTAAAATCATACTCCCGTAAGAAAGGAAACTAAAATGTTTTTTAAACTGAAAATAGAGAAATGAAAAAAAAAAATAGGATAGGCAGCCAATACGAGGAAGAACGTACTAAATAAGCTCAATGTCAGGCATTAATGGGGGTCTTTCAACCTCCAAAATCGAGTATTTTACTCACATTGACCCCCTCTAGACAACCAAAAAAAAAGAAAATCCTGTCATGTCCAAAATGCAAGGTCAATGTAACATTTTAATTAATTCAAAATTGAAAACACTTAATTTCACACTAGTTAAATAATTTCTTAGGATGACCACCATGTATATTTTTCATGAACAGTATAACAGGCGTCTTCCCTACCAACTATGTTAACTATAAGCCAGATATGATTGCCACCCTGTATATCTTCCAGGGAAACTATATCCATTTCTTCGCTGGCAGTAGCGGCAATAGGCTTGTTCGGCATATTTTAAATTTTATAAATCGAAAGTGCAACTATAAAATAATGATGAAACATATATTCTTTATAGGATTTTGCAAGCAGTGGAAAGAAAAGCTATCTATGAGAACTAAAGGAAAAACTATATATATAAATATTAATGAAATCTTTGTATTCTTTCGATAACCTGACTTCTGGTTATGCTACCAAGTGAAAATTCTAGCATAACCAGAAGTCAGGTTATCGAAAGAATGCAAAGATTTCATTAATATTTATATATATAGTTTTTCCTTTAGTTCTCATAGATAGCTTTTCTTTCCACTGTTTGCAAAATCCTATAAAGAATATATGTTTCATTACTATAAGCAAACAAATAATAAATAATTCACTTTTAAATATAAAATAATGAATCTGCAAAATATCAGAATTTTATTCGCACGTCTAGCGTCTTAAAAACAATTACAAACCTCCACCTCGCGAAAATGAGGCATGGCAAGGGGCTACGTCACTATACGCATAGACTCGGTCTCGATCTCGGTCGACTCGATGTTATTTAGTTGTTATAAATACAGGGTGTAATCAGTTTCATGTCATTAAAAAACTGGTAATGGGGACCGACTAGACAAACAAAAAACCTTTATGACTTTTCCCTCTAGGGGCACTTTGAAAAACACTGATCTAGGTTAACATGTTTAATATTATGGTAGACAACTATTGAGAACTACTGCTTTTCTTGGTCGATGGACTTGTACTTCCCAATTATACAACTTTTAAATTGTCATAAAAAAGTGCTCGCCGGCACACGCGGTGTCAAAGAATCATCGACCGCCTTTGATGTACCGCCTCAACTGAACTGAGGCAAGTATAAAGAGGTAAATAATTCGTTCTCTCTTCGTGCACAATTGCAAGCAAATAATGGCCATAGAGGTATAAACAGAGCATTTCTTTACATGTGTGTTTTTTAATTTAGAACAAAATATTGGATTGTTTATAATTTAGAAAATTTAAATGTGGTTTATTAACATTTGTAACATAAATGAGTGTCCTGGGTTAAAAGCTTACTACCTACCTAACTGATTCAAAATCTCTGCATCTGTATCAATACACAGTTCGGTACGTCGAATTAAATACATACGCACTTCGTTCAACACTAAACACTAAACTATCAACTAACGTTGTCAATAAAGAAAAATAAAATAAAAACTAGGTACAAAAGCCAAAAAGGAATACAAAAAGAACGAACAAGTAAGTTGTGTCTGTACGTAATCAAGAACTTGACAACTTGAACGGTAAGTCAATAAAATAAATCTTAACTATAAAAACACAATGACGCGAAATTCAAAAATAGCAAAAACAACGAACGGCGAGTTGGACGTGTGCACATAACGAAACACCGACCGTAACTAAAATATTGCACAAGGGAGAGTTAGAGTATAGTTTTCTTCAGATCAGATCTAGATCTAAACCTACCTCAATATTCCAGCAGTTCTCAAAAAATTTTATTGAAAATTTGCGAAATTTTTGTTTATTTTTTTTCTCCAAAACTATGAGCTTTAGACCCCATGTTATATAAGGTTTTTTTGTTTGTCTTGTCGTTCCCTACCACCAGTTTTTTTAATGATATGAAAATAATTACACCCTGTATAGGTGTTTTCAGAGTATCGTTTGTGTTACGTACTTCTTGTTCCATTCAATATGAGTACAAAGCAAAAGAATGTTAAGTATTGCACAATACAAGTAGAAATGTCGATAAAACGCCAATCTTCCTCTTTCTATAGACACCTAAAAACCCTTCACTTCCATGTATTTACTTACTACTGAACGACTGTCAGTGGTCGCGGTGTCTCGGTAATAATATATTATAATAATTTTAAGTTGTACATAAATAAATACTATAGGATTGTTTAAGACCATTTTTGGATGAAATTTGATTATAAGGGAGATATCTCCTAATTTGGTGCTTTATCCCCCTCCCCACTAGCCTTACGTGTTGTTCTCTCTTAAACCGTTCCAGAGAAAACTTGTGCACAAAAAAAGTTACAGACCGACCGACCGACCGACATGCGATAGACAAACATTTTTTTTCGCTCAAATTTCAAATCTCGACGTTCCATGACATTCAAAATCTATTTAATCAAAAAGAGTTTTTTTTTTACGATTACTATACTTTCAATCCATTACGTAGTTATGGAAGTAAAACTAGTAGATTGTACCTTGGTTAAGTGGTAAAATGAACTTCGCTTCTAACCATTTAACTATTTGTTAAATATTTCAGATATACATTTCTGCTTTTTCCGTGTAACTGAACTACTGTGTCATCGCGCATTGCACGGTAGTTCAGCCGTATGGGCATTTACACCATCGCATCGTATAAAAGCCGTATATAAGTTCTCCATTAAAAGTAAATTAATGTTCATTTCTCAAAAAACTGAAAGGGATATACATAAGAGACATACTTTAAATATTATTGTTTTATGATTAGATTAATTATTCAATTCCCAATTTTAATTCTTAATTAATTAATTATAGGTAGAAATGGGGTGGTTCAGGTTCCAAACTCCTCTAGTATAAATACGACTTCCCATATGGAACATAAAAAACGTCGAAGCCAAACCATATATATAAATTACGTTCAGCCACCTGAGTACACTAACTTATTAATGCAGAGGGGTTCCTTTGAAATATCATAATGTTCGACAGAACTATGACAAATCAATTAAATATTTCTATACAGATGTGGTATGTTTATTTTGTAGCAATTTCTATAGTGCACGGCAGGGACGGAAAAAGTGTTCTACTGTAGCATAGTATATCGATACAATGGGCCAACAACCAGTGTTTGTTTACCCACAAAAAGTAAACACGGTAGCATTCTGAGGTAACTGAGACCATAAATTACTGTCAGAAAATATTTTTTTAAGAATAGTAATTTGAGAAACGAAAATCAGGACCAATTTATTTACAAAAGGTAATTGAGGTTGAAAGTTGTTGGAGAAATTATTAAATTGATTATTTGCAAATGATACCCGTTATAGCTTTATTAAAAAGGGAGAAACAAAACAAAAACAAGCTAACCATTATACTCTTCACCGATTTACTGCACTTTTTATACAATTGTTGCACACTCAAAATTTTTATTTTTAAAAGTGAATTATTTTTTGTTTGCTAATACTTGTGATGAAAAATATTCTTTATAGGATTTTGTAAACAGCAGAAAAAAAAACTATCTATTAGAACTAAAATAAAAACTATTTGTAAAATCATCGATTTACAATATTTTTTCAGATTTTCACCTGTGTTTTATTTTCATTTATTTTCATTCAGTCAATGTAAAAAAAAATGGTAATTGTCTTGGTTTTTGCATGGAACATCGTGTGAGTGGCTTTGTGCCTTTCTGATGAGCTCAGAATAAGGGCGAAAAACGTTTCAAAGGCTAAGCATTTCAAAAAACAGAATGATAGATTTCATGAAAATGTAATCCATTTGAATGAAAAATTTTCCAAAAGACGAGGTATGTAAATTCATTTTAGGCCTTTGTTCTCACTTTGAATTAATCTTCATAGCCGTTTATTCTGCATAGCCGTAGGGGACTGTGTAGAGACTTGCCAGCATAACTAGAATTCAGGTTATCGAAAGAATGTACTTAAAGATTGTAAATTAATGATTTCACAAATAGTTTTTATTTTGGTTCTCATAGATAGTTTTTTTCTGCTGTTTGCAAAATCCTATAAAGAATATGTTTCATTATTCTTTAGAACACTCTCCACATTTTTATTGTAAATAAAAAAATGTTTGCGAAGAGACAATAATGTTGGTTTGTATTAGTAAGTCACAGCCATGTTTAACTGCGAGATGAATGAAAGCCGCCAAAGCTTGGTCCATAATCTTATCGCATTTGCGACACATTTATTGCTGTTAAGTTGGTCAGTGTTACTAGTGGAGGTCAGGAGTCTGAATGACACCCAAGTATCTGCTATTGGGCCAATCTAGTTTCCCTTCACCGTTTTCGAGGATGCTGAAACCAGTTTCGGGGCCCAAAATAGTTTTTGACTCCGGCTACCCTCAAAACGCCCCAAAACCACCCTTAGAGTCCCCTTCCCGGCGCAGACATTAATAATTCAACTATGTATTTTGGTGAATTAGCTCTCCCCATAACTTAAGGTGGTAGTTCTAGAGAGGGATGACTCCAATTACCCTTACCACTCGATGCAGCTCCTATAGGGCATGATTTTCTTTTTATAAAAAATGTTTACAATTTTTGGAGGGAAGATGAAGGTGAACCAGGGATGATTACAACTTTTTTTTACGTAAAAATATTTAACATTTTTAAGGAGGGGGTTTGATGGAGAAAAGAAAAGATAAGCCCCCTTTTTAAAAATTGTAAAAAAATTTACAATAACAAAAAATCCACCCCCTGGAGGGGTTGTAACCACCTCTGGGTATAACCTTGGTCACCTTTATCTTCATTCCAACAAACCTTTTTAAACATTGTAAATATTTTTTACAAAAAAAAGAAAAAATTCAATGCCCTATAAGGGTTGAATCGAGGGGTGATTTGCGGTCATCCCCTCTATAATACCCACATTAAGTTATGGGGAGGGCAATTCACCAAAATACAGGGTTAGATGGACGTCTGCGCCGGGAAAGATACTTTATAGGTAGTTTTGGGACGATTTCGGGGGGTAGCCGGCTCAAAACTTTTATGGAACTCAGAATCGGTTTCAGCATTCTCGAACACGGGGAGGGGGAAGTAGATTGGCCCTGTAGCAGATACTTGGAATTTTCGGGCAAAATTCCAACTCCTTACTTCCACTATAGGGACTATTGCTGGGTAGGTTTTGCAATGTAACAATATTTAGTGCATTTTGCAAGTAATAATAATAATAATAATAATAATTATTATTATTATTATTTATTATTATTTTATTTGCAATCATACACATTATTATATAATTAATTAAATAAAAGTTGCAAAATCTTGCAAAATCGATCTGAAAATAATTCAAAAAAGTTCAAAGTTCAACCCCAACAGTGACACAGATACATTACAAATACATGAACACTATAGAGCGAATTAAAATCATACTCCCGTAAGAAAGGAAACTAAAATGTTTTTTAAACTGAAAATAGAGAAATGAAAAAAAAAAATAGGATAGGCAGCCAATACGAGGAAGAACGTACTAAATAAGCTCAATGTCAGGCATTAAAAGAAATTTCTTAAATTAATTTTTAAATGAGTTTAGATTTAATGATTTCAATGATGCTGGCACAATATTATAAAGACCATAAACATTATATGTAAAACATCTTTTAAACATTGCAGATTTGTGAGGTGGAGATGTAATGTGTCCTTTAAATCTTAATTTAACTTTTTCTATTCGATTAATGTCTAGTTTATCTAGGCACGGTCCATATATAGCGTCACAATAATTAAAATGACTTAAAACAAGAGTGTTTAAGTTTTATTTTAAGGGACTGAGACTTAAGTGACGATTTGGAAATAACATTTTTAGTCGGACAGGAATATGAATATTTCTTAGCCTAACGAGACAACGAGACTCTGCCCCCCCCCCCTTTTTTTCGAGGATGCTGAACACGATGGTGGTGGTTAAATCTTTCTGCTAAAAACTACCCCGTCTCCTACCAGCCAAACCTGTGGTTACCCCCGTTTTCGAGGATGCTGAGTACAATGGTGATGTCCAGACCCCTTCTGGACCCCCGTAAACCCACCAAACGGTCAAAAACAACCACCTAAAGGGGTAAACCTCGGATAGGCCGTCTCCTACCAGCCAAACCTGAGTTACCCCCTGTTTTCGAGGTCGGTCCGCCTCGGGGAGAAGATCCAACATCACCATTGAGCTCAGCATCCTCGAAAACGGGGGGTAACACAGGTATGGCTGGTAGGAGACGGCCAATCTGCGGTTTACCCCTTTCGGGGGTGGTTCTTGGCCGTTTGAGGCGTTAGCCCCCTCCAGGAGAGGTCTTGACATCACCATCGTGCTCAGCATCCTTCAGAATTCGATCACCACGGTGATATAATTTTTTTTTCCCTACGAGCGATATTACCGGTTTTAGAAATATACCCATCGAATGCAATATACTCTTCGTTTTGTATTTGCGAAGAGCATAATAACACCAGTAGACTCTTAATACAGGAGATATAAGTTGATTTAAATTTTCAATGTATACGTCGCTTTGTTCAAAGCATAGGCAATAGTATTTTTCTTTTTCTTCCTAGAGAGACTTATTTTCAGATTTCGTTGTTCCGCATAAAATCAAGCGGTCACTGAACGGGAAGCTAAACTAATTATGGTTAAACATCTGACCTACAAAATCTTGACAAATGTTTTGTAATGCATGCATTATTCTAGTTGGCTTCCCTTTGTTGTATGGTACGTCTAACAGCAGCCGACCACATGTCGCGGCCGCCTTGGGCGCACGACCTCAACAAAACTATTAGATCAACTCTACTATTTTTGAGGGAGTCTTTGTCTGGTTTCCCAAACTATTAATCATTCGAAATTGTCGTCACCGCGATTGATTAAGTATAAAAATTATGAGATTTGGAAGAATACTCTACGGGAGAGTCGTTTTAGCGGCGTATTCCTTGGTTGCTTAGTGTGATGAACTAGGATTCGTAATACACGTGTCTAGGCCCACATCTTGAAAGCATCAATACTCTGTCTGTCTCCCTCTCAGTCCCCAACAAAGTAGTACCACTTTTTTCTGAAATGTGGTGGTAATTGAACTACTTTCTCCAACACATTGGTTATACTTAATTGTATTTGTAGGAATATTTATAATGGCAGCAACAATGTGATCGAAAAGGAATTTTAGTCACATTTCTAATTCAGTTAGTTTGCAGACAGCAGTACCAGGTGATGGTGTAGGCAGATATATGGAACAAAAACTGTTGGTAGCAATAAAGCTGTTAAGTGGCGTACAAAGGCTTGCTAGTCCATATGCCACAGGGGCTACAACAGCTGCCCCCACAGATGTACTAGAAGTCCTTCGAGATCTGTCACCATTACATGTTGTTATGGATTTACGCAATAAAAGCAATGATTCTCTATGGATCGGAGGTATGGGGAAGAAAAGCATATGACTCAAAAATCACTAGACAACTAAGAAAAATGAGGAGGCTCTACCTCTTGGCAATCACCAAAGCATACAGAAGCAGCCCAACCGCAGCCCTATGCGAAATAGCAGGGTACAAACCTCTGAAAATCGAGGTAAAGATAATCCATACTTTTCGCAAGGAATACAGTAATGAGATGTTGCATAGCAAAGTAAGACATCCCTCAATATTC